>JANPWJ010000047.1:0-30052 GCA_027406325.1 Blastocystis sp. subtype 2
GAAGCCACTCTCGAATGTGACGTAACGCGGATACGCCAGTGTCGAACTGTCACTTCCATCATCGGTTATGAATGACGTCAGTTTCACCAGATCTACTCCATCACTCCACCTCACTTCACACACTCTTCATCACCAGCGTGGCGTTGTCGATGTCCTTGAAGGAGAGAGCGCTCCAGCCCAGTTGAATCGAAGTCAGTTCAGGGAGACTCTCAAACACAGCGCGCTCACAGTTCTCGAAGCCTCTTCTTCCAATCACAACAGACTTCAGTCCATTCAGACTCGTCAACTCCAACGAACTCGCAACGAAGCTGTTGTCTCCAATGGAGAGCGTTTCAAGGGAGGGCACATCGTGAATCGAGCAATCGGTGTACTGGCTGAACGAACCGTCCCCAACAACCAACGCCTTCACGGAGGGAGAAGTGAGAGCGAAGTGACCGCTGCGCTGAGAGAAGGAATCGGACCCAATCACCACAGATTCTAATGCAGGCAGTCCAGACAACGCAAATGCGCCCACCTTCTTCAAACAGCCATCGCCAATGGTGATCGTCTTCAGTGATGGCGTTGTGGTGATCTCGAATGAAGAGAAGGAGTACATGGAGCGATTGCCCACAGCCAACTCACTCACACTCGCACAGTTCGTCAACTCAAATGAACCCTCCTTATTCGTGAAGGAGTCTTCTCCCACTTCAACACGCTTCAGCTTCGACAATCCAACCAATCGCGTTTCATTCACATTCTTGAACACATTGGAACCAACACGAATCGTCTCAAGGGAAGGAACGCCAGAAATCTCCACACTCTTGAAGGACTTCATTCCGTTATCACCCACCACCAACTCGCTCACACTCGCACAGTTCTTCAACTCAAACACGCCCTCCTTGTTCGTGAACGAATCCGCGCTGATCTCCACCTTCTTCAGCTTCGGCAATCCAACCAATCCCAACGCATCCACATTCTTGAACGCGTTCGATCCGATCGACAACACTTCCAGAGAAGGCGTGTTGTCCACATTCAACACAGAATACGCACCCATCGAAGAAGAACCAACCTCCACAGACTCCAGCGAAGTGCAATTCACCACGGAGAAGGCGCCATTCTTGTTGCTGAAACTGTTCTCGCCAATCACCACTCGCCTCAACCCACTCAATCCATTCAGACTCAACGCATCCACGTTCTTCAGACAGCCATCGCCCACACTCAACTCCTCCAGCAACGGAACACGCTCAATCTCAACCACGCCGAAACTCGCAAACGAGTTGGCGCCCAGCGTCACACTCCTCAGCGCACTGCAGTCACGCACAACCAACTCACTGTTGCTGTCGCTGTTCTTGAAGCTGTTCGACCCAACCACCACGCGCTCCAATCCACTCAGTCCATCCAATCGCAACGCACTCAACCCATTCAGACTGTTGTCGCCGATCAACAACTCCTTCAGGGCGATGAGGCGGTTCAGTGGCATCGCAGTCAACTCATTCAGACAATTGGAATTCACAGTCAGGTGCGTGATCGTTGGGTCCAATTGCAACCACTCATTCGTGCTGCAAATCGACACACGCTTCTCATACGAAGAGGAAAACGCATTCAACACACTAATGTCCTCACTGTGTTGGAATGCTCGTTGAAGAATCACGGTGGAGAGAGAAGGCAGGTTCTCCAACACGATGTGACGAGGATAACCAAAACACTCGTTCGCAGCACTCTCAATGGTGGTTGTGAGAGACACAAGTTGGGTCAGATTGCGCACAATCAAAGCAGATTCTGCGTTGTCATCGTTGAACTTGAACGCATTCCAACCCATCTCAACTGACGTCAACACGGGCAGATCCTCCAACACAACGCGATCACAGTTCTCAAACGATTCCTTCCCAATCAACAATGACTTCAACTTCATCAACCCATTCAACTCCAACGAAGCAGAGTGAAAGTTGAAACTCTCAGAATTCAACTCACCCATCTCAATCACCTCCAACGCGTCCACATTCTCAATCTCACAGGAAGAGTAATCAGAGAAGGAATAACGACCCACTCGCAACGATTTCATCTTCGGACAATCCTTCAAGTAGAAATGACGATCTGAATCCTCGCCCCAGCCATTCTTCTTCTTCGTGAAGCTGTTCTCGCCAATCACCACCCTCTCCAATCCACTCAGTCCAATCAACCCCAACTCACTCACACTCTCAAAACAGCCAGAACCAATCTCGATCACTTTCAGAGAAGGCACGTCAGCGATCGCAACACTCCTGAACAACTTCATCGAACCACCACCCACACGCAACTCCATTAATGCAGAACAATTCCTCAACGAGAAGTCGCCCTCCTTGCTCGTGAAACTGCCAGAACCAATCTCCACCTTCTTCAACCCACTCAACGCCTCCAACTTCAACTCACTCACTCCACTGAAACACTCCGATCCCACACTCAACTCGCCCAACAACGGAACGCTCTCCACCTCGAACGATGTGAACGCGCTGAACGAACCACTTCCAATCGTCAACGCCTCGACACGCTCACACTCCTTCAGCGACAACACACCACTCTTCTCACTGAAACTGCCATCGCCAATCTCCACGCGCTGCAACCCATTCAACGCCTCCAGTCGCAACGCCTCCACATTCCTGAAACACCCACTTCCAATGCGCAACACCTCCAGTCCACTCAACTCACTCACCTCCAACGCTCTGTACTCCGCGAATGCGCCATTCCCCACGCTCACCTCGCTCAGAACACCACAGTTCGCCATCACACAACGCCCACTCGCCTCAGAGAAACTCCCAGAACCAATCACCACCTTCTTCAGTCCAGACAACCCCTCCAATCGCAACTCACTCCCATCCCTGAAACTCCCCTCCTCCACACGAAGACTCTCCAACAACGGCGCGCCACTCACACCCACGTAGTTGTACTTCACGAACGAGTCCTTCCCCACACTCAGCTCCCTCAGAGCCTCACACCCACTCACCTGCAACCCACCCGTGCTGTTCGCGAAGCTGTTCTCTCCGATCACCACACGCTCCAACGCCTTCAACCCGCTCAGCTTCACACTGCTCACACGACCAAAACAGTCATTCCCAACCGACAACACCCTCAGCTTCGTGAACGCGCCCATGTTCAGAATCACCACGTCGTTGCATCGGTTGTTCGGAACCACCAGCTCCGTCATGTCCTTCGACACGTCCATCCCACTCAAACACGCCTTCAACTGCTTCAGCGTTTCACGCGACTCGCGAGTGGCGATGAGAGAGCGAATCACCAACACCAGAGCCAGAATCAGTGCGATGAGGAAAGCAACACACCCCACTCCAATCCACACTCGGTTCTTCGCACAACACGCACGACGCTCCTTCTTCTTCTGCTCCTTCACGCCCTTCTTCACTGCCACAGGGAGAGACCTCTTGTCCAACAACGGACAGTCTATTCATCAACCCATCGCCACAACACCACTCTCGATTCGCACGCGTCCATGCTCAAAACACTCCTTCCCACACTTCAGCGTTGTGAACGCGGGGAGATCTACGCCATCACCTCCTCTCTCCACACTCACCCTTCAACACCACCTCACAGTGATCGCTCTTCACACCACGCAGACTCCCGTCACCAACACTCACCTTCTCCAGCTTGGGACAGTCTATTCAATCAACCCTTCTTCAAAGACACACTCTCAATCACCGTGTGACGACTCTTCTCGAAGCACAGATCGCCCAGCTCCACCACCTCCAGACTCTTCATGTCCTTCAACACCAAATCCACCTCTCGGAAACACCCACAGCCCAGCGTGATCGTCTTCAGCGACGCCAGCTCCACCAACTCCACCTCCTTGAACGCCTTGAACGACTCGTTCCCAACGCGCACTTCACACAGCAACGGGCACTTCTTCACCACCAACGCACAGTCGCTGCTGTTGTTCTGGAACGCGCCCTCGCCCACCGTCATGCTCTTCAGCTTCGCCAGTCCCACCACACTCACTCGGCTCACATAGTTGAAGCACGTGCTCCCAATCTTCAGCGTCTCCAACTCGCTGAAGCGAGACAAGTCCAACACCTCCTTCTTGTAGTCCTCACACGCATTCACTGTGATCGACTTCACGTGAGCAGGAAGGCTCTCCCAATCGTCCGCGTTCAACACGATGCCGTTCTCTCTTCGCTCCCGTAACTCCTCCTCCCTCTTTCTTTCCTCCTCCTCTCTTCTCTTTCTTTCTTCTTCCTCCTGTCTCTTCCGCTCTTCCTCTTGTCTTCTCTGCTCCTCTTCCATTCTTCTCTGCTCCTCTTCCACTCTCCTCTGTTCCTCCTCTTGTCTCTTTCGCTCCTCCTCCATTCTCCTTCTCTCTTCCGTTTGCCTCTTCAACTCCATCAGCTCGTTGTTGCTCTCGAACAAACTCGCATTCTCCATACTCAGCTCCGTCGTATTCACGAACGCAAACTGAAGATTCAGCTCGTTCAGCTTTGGAATCGTCATCAGCGTTACATCATTCGCATTTCGCATGGCGTTCATTCCAGCATCCAAAACGAGCAACTCATCCAAGTCTAATTGTCACTCCCCTTATCGGAACGGACTCTTCATCACAAGCACGTTCTTCTTGCTCTCATCTCCCTTGAACACTTCTTCTCCAAGAGTCAGCACAATCAGGTTGCTCAGATCTACTCCTCACATCTCAATCAAACTCCAACTCTCAAACACGGTCTTCTCACAATTCACAAAACAACCATTGCCGATGCTTACCTCCTCCGCCACTTCACAATCCTTCATCACAAACTGACTCCAATTCGCGCAGCATCCTTCACCCATCACCACATTCTTCAACTTCGCGCACCCGCTCACTTCAAAACGACCCGACGACGCCGTGAAGCAGTGCGAACCAAACGATACGCTCTCAAGCATTCCAAGTCCCGCGAGCTTCAACTCCTGGACGTACTGAAGACAATTGTCTCCAACAGTCAGTTCCGTGAGCCTTGAAAAAACGCCCAGATTCCATCTCTGAATCTGAGGATCGTTGCACAAACCGGATTGCATCTCGATCTTCTTCACGTTCGTGTTAACCTTGAAGAAATCCTTCACCGTGTTGATAAGCAACACGGTGCGCTGTGACGACGTGATCGCCCTGTTCACGGAGCTCAATCCCATTACGTTCACGCTCCGTTGGCTCACAGTGTCCGACGGGATGGGCTGGGCATTATTTCTGTCCACTGTATTGGCGACTCGCTCCGCCAACTGCAGGAGGATGAACGAGTTGCCCTTGTTCGTGATTCGCTCGATCGCGTCGCGCACAAACGGGTGCTACTTCTCACTCTCCCCGCCCTCTGCAAACCTTCAGCAGATCGTCGGCTGACGCTCGTTGTTTCACGTCCTTCATTAAGCACTGCGTCACAAAGTCAATCAAATCGCTCGACCAGCCAGAAGAAACCAGTGTTGGCGGTGGCTTGTTCAGGATCTGGTTGACTATCCTCGCTGATGTCATTCCCGCGTAGGGGTTCCGGCCCTCTGCCATCTCGATGATGCTGATTCCAAGGGCCCACACATCACTCTTCAAACATGCCTCTTCCTCGTACACTTCGGGAGCCATGTACCATGACGTACCACAAGTCGTGTTCCTTCTCGAGCACGAGTGCTCCAACTGCACAGCTAATCCGAAATCGCCCACTTTGATCACTCCGTTCTCCGAAATGAACAGATTGTCAGGTTTGATGTCCTATCGATCATCTACTCTCAATAATTCACTACTCTGTGAATGATGTTCATATTGTGCAGGTAAGACAACCCAAGCAAGCAACAACTCGCAATCTCCCTCAGCTCGCTCTCATTCAAAACGTATCCGCTATTCAGATACGTCCGAATCGAACCACAGTGACAGTACTCCATAATAATCTACTCTTCATACACACCGCGAGTCCACCACCCAGAGATAACCCTCCTGTCGCAATACATCGTAGTAGCGCACGGTATATCGAGACTGGCACTTCTTCAACAGATTGGACTCATTCTCAAGCCGGTTGTTGTTGACGACGATTCTCACCTTCTTGATTGCCACGAGGTCGTTCGACTTCTTATTCATGGCAACATACACCTCGCCGAAGCCTCTACTCCTAACCAGTTTAACTCGGCTACTACCCCTCTCCGAGCTTCTTCTTGATCTCGTAATCATCCCCAATACTCATTAGCACGGAATGATGAATCAATACGTAATCTGTTTGTGGACGAAGATACTGTGTCAAATGCATTCCTGTCGTCGAATTCGATTCATATCTCCAATTCTTTCCTGTGTATTGTGTGAATCACCTGAGATTGGTATTCCATTTCCCATTCTGTGAAAGAACCGTGAGCAGATATCCCAAATTCAAATTCAGGAGAGTAATCAGATTATCCATTCCGTGATGCTACATGACTGTATACATATGCAACTCGAAATGCTTAACTATAGACAAAACCAATGAGGATATGCTGAAGGCAGTAATGCTCGAAGGATACGTTTCTGCTGGATGTGTGAGAAAGAAGGTGGATGAAAAGGATTTTGTAATTACTACGTTTCAAGGAGAGCATTCGGATGAGTATGTGGTGAAAGAGGAGAGTAGTGGTGATTGTCGCTTATTTCGCAAGGGAGTACTCGAATTGAGTTGGAGAGAAGAGAACGGACGGAAAGTGGATAAGTTCACAGTGTATGAAAAGGGGAGGGTGTTGAGGAAAGAGAATTGGCTCAGTCTTCTCGGTGGTGAGGAGCGTCGTTACATTGAGAATAGTGCGAAAGGAATAAGGATGATCATTCAGAGAAGTGAAGAGAATCATGTGGTGTATCGAGGAGGTTTTGATGAAGAGTCGCTGAAGAGAGAGGGAGAGGGATACGCATATGATGAGAAGAGTGGTCGTGTGTTGATTCATGGTGTGTGGAAGAACGACGAGTTGTTTCAGATCCTCCAAGAGTTCGAGAGTGAGAATGAGATGATCGAGTACGAAGTGAGTGAGGGAGAGAATGTGAGTGTGCTGAATCGTCGCCCTGTTTACACAGGCAGCTATGTGTTTGATGAATCGAAGAATGAATACCTCCGAAATGGGAAGGGAAACGAGATTGACTTGAACAGTGGAGTGGCGACGAGTGAGTGTGAGTGGTTGAATGGTGCGTTGAAGGATCGTGTGGAGTTGTTTGGGGGTTGGTATGTGAAGGGGAGAGAAGAGGACTCGCTGCGAGTGAATGCCACTGGACCGTTGAGACTTCGTGTCTCTAACGAATTGAAGTGGAGAGCGTTGAACAAGTGTGTAACGGATGTCATCGTTTCCTCGCACTGTTGCAACAAGAGTGTGAAGATGTTGGATTTGAGTGAGTTGAAGTGTCTAAAACGAATTGAGATTGGTGACGACTGCTTTACTAGCGTAAGTGAAGTAAAGCTGACTGGATTGCAGTTGGAGAGTGTGGTAATCGGAATGAATAGTTTCACAAAGCATAAGAATGACATTGGTAACGATCCAAACCGTCATTTCTACGTGAAGAATTGCCCTTCTCTGAAGGAGCTGAAAGTGGGTCGATACTCCTTCTCTGACTATTCCGTGTGCGAGATTGAAGATACGCCTGCTTTGGAGACGATTCAGATTGGTGATTTGGGTGAAGAAGGATGTGAGAACTTCCATGATGCCTCTCTACAGCTGAAAGGTGTGTGATTTCTCACGCTATCATGAATAGGTCTACCCAAACTGAAATCGCTGGTTTTCGGTCGTGGCGCGTTTTACGGATGTTCGTGCATTGTATTTGAAGGTAGCGACTTCACTCCACTGACACGGAGTAGATTTGCCTGAATTAGAGTCGATCCAGCTGGGCTGGTGGGCACTAGGGTTCTCTTGTCACGGCAATTGGCGCAACAACACACTGATAATGAGAGGTGGTGGCACCCCTGTGAACTGATTTCCTAGACCTGCCCAAGCTCACAACCCTCACTACGAAATCCCAATCAGATGATGGCAACAGCTCTTTTAGAAATGTTGTGCATATCACTTTAGAGGGTAACTGAATCGCATCCTGATCTGAGGCGTAGATATGCCCAATCTTACCGATGTAGTGCTCACAAAGAAGGCGTTTATTTGCAAAGAAGACTTCACGGTGAATAGTGTGCCTCTCTTCCTGCGATTCACAACTAGACGTCGGAGCCCTTCAAAAGTTCTTTACCTAGTGCTCTTTCTTGCAGACAATCAAAGAAGTTCACCCCAAAACTCAAAAGCGTTCATTCCCACACTCAAAGCCGTTCAAAAGTGTTCACTCACAAAAACGATCACCCTCAAACTCGCCAACAAACACCCAATTCACAATTCGAGTATATGCGAATGTCCTTAAGAAGCTTCTGAACGGATGACTGGAAGGACGGCATGTCGGTCACCGGTCGAATGCCCCACACCAACTTCTCCTTCGACTCCTTTGGAATCATCGGCAGCGAGTTGATGAAGGTCGGCAGATCCGCCTCGAAAAAAACTGTAAAATCTGTAAAATTGATAGTGTATAACGTTGAAATCATGTCATTCGCCAATGTCGACATGTCGTTCGCGACCAGTCGCTACGCGTCATCTCTATCCACCACAACCACCTGGAGCAGCAGCACACTCATCATCTGGCGCATATTCGCCTTGAACGCATCGGTCTTGTAGAACACGAGCATCTCGGAGTTTCGGTACATCTCCAGAATCGCCGACAGCAGCTCCTGCGTCACCGCATCCGAGGCAATCAGCTGATACAGGAACTGGGACAGAGTCAGCACGTAGTCCATAACAATCGGCGTCTTGGAGAGGGAAGTGATATGCACTGAGAAGATCTATAGCATAACGGTTCGATTGGCGGCGCTCACCGTGCTGCAGCACTTGACGAAGATCTCCGTCACATCCGTGCTGGGAGAGTGGATCGCCGCCTCGCCCACCTGCGACAGGAGCATCACCGTGTTGTTCAGGAATTCGCGATCGATCGTGCGCTCCATCGTGATGGTGTTGATCAGCCGCAGGATCTTCACCGAGTGCAGCTCGTCTACACGTCAAGCCCACTCCCCACACACCACAAAGAATCGACTTCACGGAGTTCGTCACGCGGCTCAGAACCCCGGGCAACTGCTGGAGGAGCGAAGCGATGATGGGGAAGAACTGCTGGTAGTCCTCCTTGTGACTCCGGAAGAACGAGGCCCCGTAGATGACAAAGTTCCACATAATCCTGCAATTCTCGTAATTGCACGAACTGTCGTTCTTGTCGCAGCTCTCGCACAGGTACTGCGCAATCTGCGCCAGTGCCGGCAACAGCTGCGGATACACCACGCTGCGCACCGACTTGTTCATCGAGTACGACACCTTGATCACCGCGGTTAACAGATACACTGAGCGGGAAAACACAGACGTCGACACGACTGACGCCGAGCCTGCCGCGAAGCGGAAGGAACCGGAGCGACGCAGTGTGGGCGAGGTGGCGGACGGTCCCTGGATGTTGGAGAAGAGCGGCAACAGGAGCGACGAGAGGGCGTTCTGAAGCACGTCGCCTCGGAGGTTGTGGACGAGGAGATAAAGAGAGAAGAGAAGGAGCTGTCGCTGGATGATGAGCGGACACTGCGCGGTGGCTTTGGTGAAGTTGGTGGTGAGTGGCGTGATGACTAGATGTGAGGGTGGGAAGAGATACGCACACGCCAGGTTGGAGAGGTTCTGGATGGAGCAGTTGGAGGCGAGGTAGAGTAGGACGTGAGAGATGGTGATGAGAAGGAGGTTGGGCGGCACGGTGACGGACTGCGTGATGGTGGAGTACAACGAGGTGATGATGCTCTCGATGTCCGTCTGCGCCAGCTGGTTGTTCAGCAGGAAGATGTACTGCTTGAAGCACAGCAGTGTGTCGATGTAGAACTGCGTGATCGCCTTCCCGTTCAGGTAGACGTTGGACAGATAGCACTCGCTACGAGTAAGAGAGCGAGAATGGAACGACTGGATGATGGAGCTGAGAAGGATCAGAATGTCCAGGTTGTGGCTCTCGAAGTCCAGGTAGCTGAGCAGACGCATCATCACACACGCCTCCTGGATCGCCAGCTCGTCCGACGACCCGTTCAGCAGCGAGGACACGTGTTGCAGCGACTCCACCAGCATCGAATACAGACCCTCCTGACACACCGACCGCACGTCCGGCATGCACATCAGTTTGCTGATCACCACGAAGCTCCGCTCGATCACGTGGTCGTACTCCGTGCGCACCGCCACGATCTGCGCCGGCGTCTCCTCAAAATCGCCCGTGATTTCGTCAATCTCTTCCTTGGGCGACGGCGCGTCCTCTCCGAACTCCCCCTCCTCCTCCAGGTACTCCTCGGTGGTGTCGCTGTCCTGCACGACGGGGTGGTGGTTGCTCAGCTTCAGCACGCTCAGCAGGAACTGGAGAAGTGACGGGAGCTCCGCCACCGCGCTGTCTTCTAGACATCAGAGGACAGTCACGCACACACTCCACACGCCCTGGAGAAGGGAGTCGAGAATGGAGCTCCAGATGGAGAGGAGTTGGAGATAGCAGCGCGGCGCGGTCTGCACCTGCGTCAGGTGAACGCTACATGTGAGTGGGAGCGGCGAGACGCACAGAGCGATGAGGTAGTGAACGAGGTCGAAGTCGGGGTGCGACGCCATAGCGGTGATGTAGTTGACGGTGAGTTCGTACACGAGGAGGTTGAGCTGCTTGATGTAGGAGGGTGGGATGGCGTCGATGTCGCTGGCGACGGACTAGGGCTGAGCAGGAATAGGGACAGGGACGTTCATGATGGAGGTGACCGTATTGATGATGCTGCAGTACACGCTGCGGAAGGAGTAGGGAATCAGGTGCTTCAGCAGCAGCTCGTTCACGCACTTCATCGCGTCCAGACTGCTCGTCAGCTACTCCACTCACACTCACCTCAGAGGACTGTTGTAGTCGTTGATGAGCCGGAACAGCGACTCCACCATCGACACGTCCAGAATGCTCGACAGGTCGTTGTTCGGGATGAGGATGAGGAGGATGCTCAGCGAGCCGCGGATCGTGTCGTCGGTCTGACTGTGAGAGAGAGAGAGGAGAACGACCGTTTCGCTGGCGTGCTGGAGAATGGAGCTGACCGAGCGGACGATGCCACCTACACTGCCGCTAACGATGATTTGGAATGTAATCAGTAACCTGATCACGGACTGGATGGTTTCGCGCTTCTCGGTGAGGAGGGGAATGGAATCGCCCGTCTCGTACACCTCTTCGAGCAGCACGAGGAGCAACAACAGTTGCGGACTGCAGCTCGATGGGTTTTGGAGTCCTCCCGCGATGAAGTCGAGGAGTTGCTGCAAGTACTGGTCGCTCTCCATGATCGAAATCCAGGCGATGGTCTATTCGTGAGGAAGGCACGGGAAGTCCACTTTGGCAGTGAGCTGCATGACGTTCTGTCTGTAGGAATTGTAATTGTTCACGTAAAAGGAAATCTCGCTTTCGCGAATCGTGTTTCGCTCCTCCGCACTCAGCGTCTACGAATCACAGAGCGCAGCCAAACGCGACCAGCCAGCGATGCTTCAGCACATAAATGAATGTATCCTGGATGATCAGGTGGATATTTGCGTTTGTGCTAGAAAGTCAGCGAATAGGACAACTCCCTGCGTCATCGACATCATTTCGAGGCAAATGCGCCAAGAATTGGGTTGCTTCTCGAAGTCCATGAACGCCTGATCTAATCCTGATGAAAAGGAGTCCACTCCCGACCAATGGCATTTCGCTGCTCCTGGGGCGTGTTTGGGTCCAGGAATTGGGCAAACGCTACGTTGAACTGTTCCAATATCTGAGACGCCTCCGTGGTCATGGCCTGACTGGATTGTGAGGGAGAAGGAAAACCGGTTGTTTCCCATTGAATGGTCTTGAAAGGGGTGTTTGCTTTCGTTGAAGAGAAATGAGAGGGAAACGACAACAACAAACACCGTTTTCAATTATTGCGTTTTAGCAACCTTACTCGCGATGTCCTTTCCATACTCGTAGAAAGTGATCATCAGCGCACAGGCGACGGCTGATTTCACCACGCGCGGACCCACTCCCTTGAACAGTCCCGGAATGCCCTCCTCCTACACCTCACTTCCCTTTTCAGCGAATCACCTTGTACACCGTCTTCATGATGCCGAAGGAAGGCAGTGCCTTTCCAGAGCGCACCTGCTGCTGCGTCTTCACCACGTCGAACGGATTCACGAGGAAGGAAGCCAGCGCTCCCGCCGTCGCGCCGCAAATGAAACTCTTCGCGGGACGCGGGAGATCCGTCTTCTTCACGACCGAACGCGTCTGTTCCAGTCTGTGTGTTACCGAAAGCAGCTTCCGTCACATCAGCCAGTGAAGAGCGGAGAAGGAGATGTCGCGGAGCAGATTCGTGTACACGCCCTTCCAGAGATAGAGCACGCCGTGAATACGTGCCTCGCCACCCACGCGCTTGATCGCGCCGATGAGGCCGCCGGGCATTCTAGGATGAAGAGCAAGGAGCAATCTCACCTCGCTTGCGCCTGCGTCTTGAGGAACTCCAGTGGCTCCACGCAGACCACAGCCAGTGCGCGAGCGAGACCACCGCTAATGGCAGGCACCATCCAAGACACCCTAATCATCAGCAATGAATCGGAAACTGACCAATGGTTCGTGAAATAGGGCTCCAGTCTCCACTTGATTCCGTCGTACGAGGAGTAATACAAGACGGAGTTGGGAATGGCGATCATCAGGGTCGGAACGAGTCCGCTGTAGAACGCGCCGATGCCCTATCCGTGATCGGCTGCAAACGCGACTACGCCCTCCACCCAGATGTTCTTCGTTGCCGCAAAAGTGCGCTTGAACAGCTTTGGGACGTGCTTCATCGTCTTGCACTGGTCCTAGTCGTCAGAAAAGAACAGCGCAACCACGTTAATGACCTGCTTGCGTTCCTTGAAGGTGAACTCCGCCTATTTCTGATCTCCATTATATAAAGAATACTTGGATGTACGTTTTCACCACATCGAAGGGAGTTACGATCGTTTTCGTGATCAGCGCGCTCGTTCCCGAGGACACCATGCGCTGCGCGATTGTCGCCTTCTTCTTGTTCTCTGGCATCGATTGAATGAAAGGGATGGAGAGAAGACTGGTTGTGTTCTCCAAACAGATGACACCAAATGAACCCCAATCAACTGCGACTGCGACTCCGATGACTCCGGTGGCTGTGATGACTCCTGTGGCTTCTGTGACGATGCCGGCTGCGTGAATGGCGGTCTCGCTCCCTCGATGAAGACGAACTGCGGTCCGAATAGCCGACATAGGGTCTACATTGAACACACGACACGAGAATACTCCTTGTAGTGGGGATCGTCCGCCTCCTCAATCGCCTCGTCAAACCGCTTCCGTATGGTACAAATGTGCTCGCATTTCCTGTACGCCACCAAAAAGGCGTCCTTCTGCTGCGGAGTCAATTGGACCAGATAGTCGTGCAACCGCGTTTTCTGTTCTGTGGGCGAGCACTGCAGAATGCTGTAGGCGATCTTCTCGTTCTCCAGAGCGGCAGCATCGTCCCCTCGCGTCAGCCGTCTCTGGCTCGATTCCAAGGAATCTGCTCCCGTCATCAGCCGAATGCACACCTTTTGACCCATTATACTCGCTCCATCACGCTCCAGCGCCTTCAGAGCGCTCTCTCTGTCCTTGTATGTCACAATCGCTCCCTACAAGGTAAATCATCGACGCAAAACCCACTCCCATCTCGGTACTCAGTCGCACGTTATCAATATCGCCGATCTCTTCAAACGCCTCTCGTATCGTGTTTGCACTACAAATGACACTATCGGCAACGCTGGGACTTCAAATCGAGAGTGACGGGCGAGACGAGGAGCGATCTCGACTGTGCTATTCCGTGAGTGCAAACCGCCACAGCTACTCTCCGCATCCATCCTTCTATGAAGAGGAGATGGGGTCCCACCGATTCCACTTCACGCGATCCTGTTTCTGTCAAAAGAACGGCGTCTATGGAGTTCTGTGACACATTCATTCGCGAGAAGCACATACAATACATCGTTGATGTGGGAAACGAGAGGGATACGCTCGCGGCCGTTGGCTTTCCGAAGACGCGCCTCATGCGTAGATCGCGACGGAGCACTTGCGAATGAGCGGAGCCTATTGGGGACTGTGCGCGCTAGAAATACTGAATGCGGGGGAGGAGATGAACAAGGAGGAGTTGGTATCCTGGGTGCTGAAATGTCAAAACGAAGATGGCGGCTTTGGCGGCAATGTAAATCACGACTCAAATCTTGTGTACGCGCTGTTTCTCGTATTGAGTCGTAGATACACGCTGAGCGCGTTGCAGATCCTTGCTATCTGCGACAAACTCGAGCTGATCGACGCGGAGCGCGTAGCCCGTTTCATCACGGGATTGTACCTCCCCGACGGCTCTTTCATGACAGACAAGTACGGCGAGCTGGACCTTCGCTTCAACTACTGCGCCGTGCAGAGCATGGCGCTGCTGAAGAAGCTGGACCAGCTGGATTGCGACCAGATCGCCAGGTACATCTGCAGTTGCCAGAACATCGACGGCGGCTTTGGCTCCATTCCAGGGAGCGAGAGCCACTCGGGAATGGTGTTCTGTGCCATGGGCGCCTTAGCCATCCTGAACCGAGTGGATGTGTGCAACACGGAAAAGCTGGGTGGGGAATCGTGGGCGAGCGTAATGAGTAGCGGCGTGGCTGGACTACCGCCAGGTGGATAGCGGCGGCTTGAACGGTCGTCCGGAGAAGCAGTGCGATTTGTGCTACTCGTGGTGGTCGTTGTCCTCCATGATGATCATCAGTATGGATTGGTTGTGATTAACTGATTAGCAGAGCACGTTCACCTCAGCAAGGAGGGGTTGGTCGATTTCATCATGCACTGCCAGGATCCGCGCGGCGGCATGAGCGACCGTCCCATGGATGAGCGCGACTTGTATCATACGTACTTCGGTATCTGCGGTTTGATTATGCTCGGCTACTTGGATGATCATCGTACGAGTGGAGACAAGACTCAACCGTAGAAATTCCATCAACCCACATTGACCCCGCATACGCGCTGCCCGTTCCCGTGTTGAAACGAATGGGCTTACCCTACATAGACTACTAGTCGTTGTTTCTTGGAACAAGCACGCAAACCAACTATAAATAGTAGAGCTCGTTCCGGATCTCCTTCATTCTCCTGTTCATATCGGCAATCTGTCCATTCAACTCCGCGATCACCTCCTTTGAGTCGGGGCCGTTCGCCTTCTTCTCCTCTTTGATTTCCTCGTAGATCTGTTCCATGTCCCACTTCAGCACGCCCATCTCATTCTCCAGCTCCTTTCGCTTCGCCTCTCTCGTTTCCTCCTTCTCCTTCTGTTCATTGTACGTGCGGATCGTCTTCTCGTCCAGCGTGAAGTGCTCGCGGATGACATCGCGCGTCAGCGGAATCACGATGGAGTTCAGCTCAGTCCCCTCCTCCCCCGATGATGTGTTCTTCTGTGAATAGCCGTGCTTCGTCAAATAGGCATCCTTCGCAGAGAGAAGGGTCGATTGCAGTTCTGGCACGGAGCGCTGAAGAGACGCAAGGAGCGAGGTGGAGAATGCGATAAACTCGTCGATACTCATGGCCCGATCCTCTCCGGCGAGCGCGCGAAGCGTCGGCTTCTTCATGTCCTTGATGGAGTCGTTCTACATCTAATCAAAGAGAAGCGCAATCACCAAATAGTCGCCGTTCACCAGACGCTGATAACTCTCCGCAGGAACGGCTCCCTCCAGCACCTACACATCACATCCCAAAAGCGCCAGCACCATGCTCATGAACTCCACCGCGTCTTTGCGTCGCATTCCGTCCTCTATCCATCAGCGCAAGAGACAAGAAGCACCCTTCAACGCGTCCATCTCGGTAAATGCGTCCGCCAGCGTCTTCTTCAGATCATACGGAACGGCCGACCGCTAGAAATGAGACAGGCGCGACAGATGGACATAGAGCGTGTAGGGCGAGTATGTGTTCATTGGGAACCATTTGTCGAGCATGCGCAGCAGCCACGGCGTGTGAATCAGATACTTCTCGTTCATGGACCGGCGAAAACGACGATCGGTGGCGTAACTAAATACACAGTAGCAGACGGGGCCCGAGACGGCCAGCACCGCGATGAGTTTCATATTCGACTTCTTCTTCTCCTCCTTCGTCGCATCACTTGCAAAACGCCGAACGGACTGCAGGTTCACTCGCTTCAGGGGAGCAACGGATCGACGTAACAAGGACGACAGCATTACCACGATGTTTAGTGAGAAAAACGACGAAAAGCGATTGCGGAAATCGGCCCGATTTGGCCGATTCGCGAAGAACCCCGGATTTCGGTCACTCTCGATTCATTTTCAAATACCCCCTCGCAGGACGCTTCTTTCTTCATGTCAAGCATAAGAGAGTAAACGAGCGTCGGCGTGATCAGAATTAGCATTCTTCCGGCTCCGGTGAACCAATACGTCCAGGAGAAACGGGTCGAGGCTCCGAAGGTGGTAGAAAAGAAGGTCTATAATATTCCTCCCTACGGCCAGCGAGCGAACTATGTTCCTCGTCGTCGTGAGGATTACGGCGACGGAGGCGCCTTTCCCGAAATTCACATCACACAGTACCCGCTAGACATGGGGAGGACCGAGACCACGGGCGACGCCAAGGTGGTGGCCGTGGCTACGGACGAAAACGGCATTCCCGACTACCAGAAGAACCTCCTTTCCCAGGGAAGGAGCAAGTCCCTCGTCATCCACTCAAAGATCACCGCGCTTGCCGGGTCGCAGGCGGAGGGTTCGTTTTCCGGTCCGGAGTGACGTGTAGAGGCGGAGCTCGCGCGGCCGACGGAGGACCAGATCGCGGAGCTCACGCTCAAGACAAAGGAGGCCATGGAGAAGGTACAACCGCATCACAACCCGTCATGCGTAGAGAATCGGTCGCAAGATCGCCGGTAATCTTCCTGGCAAGATTCCGGAGGGCTGTCTTCCCGGCGAGGTGAAGCCGTCGCAATTCTTCAAGTGACCCCAATCCGCGCGCATCATGTGTAGATACACGCCCGTCAACAGCCTCACGCACGAGGTCCTTCCCCAGCGCATGATCCGCATCGTGGAGGCGCCCAAGGACCCGCTGGACCCGCCGAACTACCGCCAGCACAAGATGCCCGCGGGCTTCGGCGACGCGCCCGTGCCCATCCTGCACTCGCCGCCACGCAAGGTGACAGTGCAGGACATGCAGGACTGGAAGATTCCGCCGTGCATCTCGAACTGGAAGAACGCGCGCGGCCTGACGATCCCGCTGGACAAGCGTCTCGCCGCCGACGGTCGCGGGCTGCAGCAGACGGTGGTGAACGACAACTTCGCGACGTTCGCGGAGGCGCTCCAGGCGGCGGAGAGCAAGATGAGAGAGGAGGTGGAGCTGCGCAACAGTATCATCCGCAAGCAGAAGGAGAAGGAGCGCCTGTCGCAGGAGGAGCTGATGCGTCAGCGCGCGGCGGAGATCCGCCAGCAGCGCGAGGACATGGAGAAGGCGCACGACGAGCAGTGGTGGTGGAGGGAGCGAGTGACGTGTAGCGAGACGGCGGAGGAGCGTGCAGCGCGGCTGGAGCGCGAGAAGCAGCGTGAGGTGATGCGTCGTCAGCGCGAGCGCGACGCGCGGCTGAAGCGCGCGGGCAGGAGGACGCAGGAGGAGAGGGAGCGCGAGAGAGACATCAGCGAGAAGATCGCGCTGGGGCAGGCGGCGGTGGCTGCGTCCGCGGGCGCGACGTTCGATAGTCGTCTGTTCAACCAGAACGGCGGCATCTCGAGCGGCTTCGCTGCTGACGATGGTGCGTGCGGCGTGGAGGCGTGACGTGTAGAGTACAACGTGTATTCGAAGCCGTTGTTCCACGACAAGTCGGACAGCATCTACCACGCGAAGGAGGAGAACATGCTGAAGTACGTGGGCGACGACGCGGTGACGCAGATGGGCTCGCTGAACAAGTACGAGACGGAGGAGGAGAAGAAGATGTTCGAGGACGCGGACAAGGAGGATGCTGCGTACCGGAAAAGAGCGATGAAGCGCGGCGGTCCGTTAGAAGTAGGCGTGAGGGATGAGAGTGAGGTCGTAGTTTACAGATGGTGAGGTGAGCAAGAAGAAGCATTGTTCTGTTTGTTGGAAGAAAGAAGGGAATGGAGATGGTTCCAGTGAAGCAGGATGCGGCTTCGGAGGAGGAGGAGTGGGTCGCGCTGAAGCATCCCCAACGACAGGAGTACTTTATCTGTTTGTGAGGGGAATGGATCGTGCCCACGTTTCTTCCACATGAGGAGGAGTCGCGACTTGGCTTGCACCACGTCCTCAATTTCCATGAACCACATGGGACCCTCCGATGCGATGTCACTCACACTCTACGATGGAGGGGAGCGAGGGAGACTACCATTGTTTCACTTAACGACGTGTAGCGAAGAGGAAGAGAGTGTCGTTTCCACGCATCGTCGTCTTCGTACACCGTGATGGCTTCATCTGTGATCTCCACGAACCGAGAGACCCACTTCCTCTTCTCCCGGACGAAGCAGCGGGCACACAGCACGCCATCACGGACAAACACGGAGGGTCTTCGGGTGACAGACACGAGTCACACTCACTCGCTTCCGACGTGAGGGTTCATATCCACTTCCATCGGAATCACGCGCTCCTCGTTCATGATTTCTCCGGGTTGCGAGGCTTCGTCGTCGTGAATGACCTCATAGAGCCGCGTGTAGTCTCGTCTAGGGTTCAGCTATCGGGTTTGGAGTACGATAGCAGAGCGTTCTCCAGCAGTTCACGAACACTCTCCACTTCGCCGCACTCAATCTTCATGAGCAGCGTGCCGAACTCCGCCTCACTCAGGCCCGCCTCCTCCTTGACTCGATGGAGGAGGGATCGCGCGTAGTCGTCGATGACCTCAGTCCTTTCCTCCGTTAAGTCACCCGAGACTTCACGGATTTGCGTGATGTTGTTTGAGATAGAGCGAGTTCCCGTCAAATCACTTGAGTTGTCATGATCACCCGACACCTCTCGAATGAAGCTGTCATTTCGATTCACATAACCGGGATGAGGGAAGGACACCGCCGTGGACACAAACGTGGGGTGTTGACTGTACACGTTGTTTTCGTCAAAGGTGAACACATTTTCGGGGTTGTAGAGAGCGTTCACGGACTCCGCGCTTGACAACAGGAGGTCCTGGTTGGAGAAGCGATGGGTGGCAGCAACGAGCGATGAAGGACGAATGGGATCTACGGAACAAGAGGAGGGAGCGGAATACGGGGAGTGGGGTTGTGGAACTGATACGATGACGAGGGGACCTTGTGGAACACGGGATTGTCTTTTGGATTGGTTCTATCTTCCATCCTGTATAAAACAAAGATGCGAAATGGACTAAACACGACGAGCTAAAACACGACACCTCAATTCGCAGTCTTTCCGAACAGGGAGGAGAAGAGCTGCTGCACATCAATATTCGGAGTGGGGTACTTCTCCGGCGTGCAGAAGTTCTGCAACTTGGGATGAACCTACGCTCAATCCACTCTCCCACGCGTACGTTGTAGATTAGGTGTCTGCCCTTGCTCGCCTTTCGCTGGATCTCCTTCTTCTTCGTGGAACGCTGACGAATCACCTTCGCGTTCTGGTTCATCGCGAGGGAGGCGTACTGGTTGAGCAGACTGTTGTAGAACTCCTGGTCGTCGTACACGCTGCTGTTGCGGCGCTGACCGTCGTCATCCGCGGGAATGTCCTCGCCCAGGATCTAACGGCATGAAATAAGAGTATATACACGTACTTGGTAATCACCACGCAGCACGGTGCTACGCTTGTGCCAGCGCACGTCGTCCTCCATGATGTTGTCCACCTGCTCGAAGAGGCTCTTGTTCAGCGCGTTCAGTTTGAGCGTCTTTCCGGATTGCACTTGCACACGCTTGTCCCAGTGCGCGGCCGTTTCCTCCTCCCAGTTGCGTTTGCGCTGGATCACCTCCTTCACGCAGCCAAACAGCGCATTTCCGTCCGTTTCCTTGATTCCCGACTCCACCTTCCGAAGAGCGGAAGAAGTCGAAGCATCCTTATACAGCGTGGGAATTTTGTCTCCCAGCGCAAAGTCCACGCCCAACAGAGAGTGCGTCATGGCGGATACACCTGCGCGTCACTCATCACCCACACACCCACCCGTGGACAGTTCATTTATCTTGGTACTGACCTTTTCGTTGCGCTTTACAAATTCATCATGAAGCGTGCCCTAGAAATCAAGCAATCACGCCAAAACCGGACCTGAGGGAGACGATTGGCCAGCACGAGCAGACTCTGCATCTTCACGCGCAGCTCCACCAACTCGTCGATCAAACGCTTTTGCTTCTGGGCAAGCTCGGCACGCTGCTTCGTTCGCTCCGTCGACTTGGCGTTCATAAGCTGCAGTCCGCTCTCTTCGTTGTCGCTCATGGTATGCGTCAGGAAAGCAATGATTGGCGAGCGTTGGCGTGGAGTGGCGATGATTCAAACGGTGGGGATGCCAACCCGGAAATCGGGGCGATTCCGTCACTTCATGAAAGAGCAATCTCGCCAAATACTAGGATTCTTCTAGTGATCGTATTGCTGTAGTACCACCCTTGCATTCTACACCCAATGGCACCATCTACTACGAAAACAAAGAAAGTGGAGAAGGAAGAGGACAGCGGCATCATGAAGCCCATTAGTTATGCGGAGGCGGACTTGAGCTGCAAGGACGAGACGGACGACGCCTTTTCTCCCGTGCTGCGTTACTCCATTCTGGGAATCATCTGTCTGGTCTCCTTCCTGATTCGTCTCTTTGCCGTCGTGCGCTACGAGTCCGTACGCGGCGATTGGACGCTTTCACGCGTAGGTGATTCACGAGTACGATCCCTGGTTCAACTACCGTGCCACCAAGTTCCTGTCCTGGTCCGGACCCTACGAGTTCCTCAACTGGATGGACGATCGCTCTTGGTACCCCCTCGGACGAATTGTCGGCGGCACGGCGTACCCCGGCATGATGGGGACGTCGTACATGTTCCACAAGATCCTGAACATGCTCCACTTCACGATTCAGGTGCGTAACATGTGCGTTTTCATTTCGCCCATTTTTGCTGCGGCGACGGCCATCGCCTCCTACCTGCTGACCTACGAGGTGGTCTCGTTCCTCGTCCCCTCACGCGTAGGCTACGCGCAGAACGAACACCGCGCTTCTGGCTTCCGCTTTTGTGGGTTTGGTTCCGTCCTACATTTCTCGCTCCGTCGCGGGCAGCTACGATTACGAGGCCACGTCCATCTTCGCCATGCTCTTCACGTTCTACTTGTGGGTGAAGGTGGACATCGCGCATTGCCATCACGCGTAGTCGGTGAACACGGGCTCGCTCCTCATCTCGGCGTGCTGCGCGCTCAGCTACTTCTACATGGTGTCGTCGTGGGGCGGTTACGTCTTCATCATCAATCTCATCCCCATCTACGTCGTGGTGATGGTGTTCGTCCGTACGCCTCTCCCTCTCCTCTCACCCACAGGCCGATATTCCCACCGTCTCTACATCGCGTACACCACCTTCTACATCCTCGGGTCCATCCTCGCGATGCAGGTGCCTTTCGTCGGCTTCAACGTCGTGAAGCAGGCTGAGTGCATTCTCTCCCACGGCGTCTTCATCGGCCTGCAGTGTGCGCGCTCTCGTCCTCCCTCACCCGTAGGCTACGCGCTGCTCGTCTTCGCATACGGCTCGCTCCCCACCAAATACTACCGCCACCTCCTCACCTTCATCTTCAGCTTCGTGGTGGTGGTCGTGATCCTTCTCGTGCTCATTCAAGTGCTCGGGTAGTCCTCCTCGCACGCCCTCACACCTAGTATCACGCGCTGGACCGGTCGTTCGCTCACCCTCCTCGACCCCACCTACGCCACCAAGTACATTCCCATCATCGCCTCCGTCAGCGAGCACCAGCCCACCACCTGGACCACCTTCTTCCTCGACCTCCAGATCATCGTCCCGCTGGCGCCCGTCGGCATCTACCTCCTCTTCAAGGAGATGAGCGACGGCAACATCTTCCTCATCCTCTACGGCACCGTCGCCTGGTACTTCGCCGGCATCATGATCCGTCTCATGCTCACGCTCGCGCCCATCGCCTGCATCCTCGCCGCGCAGGGCTTCTCCGCCATTCTCCGTCGCTTCATGGCCTATCTCCGGTACAGCGGTGAGGAGGTCGAGGTGCAGAACGAGAAGAAGAGTGGCCCCACGGTTTCGAGCTCACGCGTAGAGGTGCCCTCCATCGCCATGCCCTCCGTGGTGTCGGTGCTGTTCGTAATCTACGCGATGTTCGTCTTCTACACCATGCACTGCGTGTTCATCTCCTCCGAAGCCTATTCCTCTCCCTCCATCGTCATCGGTACGCCTTTTCGCCCTCTCTCACATAGCCTCCTCCAACCGCGACGGCTCGCGCACCATCCTGGATGACTACCGCGAGGCGTACTACTGGATGCGTATGAACACCGACGAGCACGCCAAGTTCATGTCGTGGTGGGACTACGGCTATCAGATGGCAGGTATGGGTAACCGCACGGTGATCGTGGACAACAACACGTGGAACAACACGCACATCGCCACCGTCGGCCGCGTAGGCGTCGCTCGCGCTCTCTCACCTCCAGGCGTTTGCGAGCAGCGAGGAGAAGGCATATCCGATCATCCGCTCGCTGGACGTGGACTACGTGCTGGTGATCTTCGGCGGCTTCATCGGCTACAGCGGCGACGACATCAACAAGTTCTTGTGGATGATCCGCATCGCCTCGGGCGTGTACCCGGACGACGTGCAGGAGGCCAACTTCTTCAACGCCGGTCAGGTGGGCGCGGGTGGCTGACGTGACACGTAGTACCGCATCGACGAGGAGGCGACGCCCACGATGCGCAACAGTCTGATGTACCGTCTCTCCTACTACCGCTTCGGCGAGGTGCGTCTCAGCTACACGCAGCCGGCGGGCTATGATGTGAACCGTCGCGCCGTGGTGGGCGTGGGGTCTGGCGTCGTGTCGTGAGTCGTAGGAGAAGAACATCCACCTGAAGTACTTCGAGGAGGCGTTCACGTCGGAGCACTGGATCGTGCGTATCTACCGCGTGAAGCCGCAGGCGCAGACGCAGCCCACCGCCTCCTACACGGCGAAGCTGAACCGCTCGATGCGCGACGGACCGGCGGAGGAGGCGTACCGTTTCATCGGCTGCACGCGAAGCGAGAGCGCCTTCTCGTCGGACAAGGTGTACGCCGGCGGCGCGACGGGCGCGTCGTTCCTGATGGCGAAGGAGCACGCGTCGGCGAACAAGAAGACGTACTTCGCGGTGGCGCGCTACGGCAACGACGGTCACGTGTTCGCGTTCAACAGGCTGGTGAAGGGCGTGGAGAACATCGACGAGGGCTGCAAGAGACCGTGCGAGGACGACAACGAGAAGCCGTGCGGCTGCGTGGACAACACGTGCACTGGAGGTGACGGAGGAGGCGGGGTGTGAGTTGTAGAGCTTCCCGAGGGCGAGGAGTTCAATCGTCGTTGGGCGGTGTACGAGTTGATCAAGGACGTGAAGGGCGGTCGCCGAGCGAAGAAGTCTCGCTATGCGAAGTGATTTGTGTAATGTGGTTTGCTGTGTTTGTTGCGTGAGACGTTTTCCTTGTCTGTGCTATGCGTTCTCCTTTCTCGTGCATTCTCGTTCGACAACACCTCATTCACTATCTGTTTCACCTCTGAGTATGAATCCTGAGAACACGCGCATCGGTTTTATCGGCATCGGCGTGATGGGAAAGTCCATGTGTCGCAACATGATGAAGAAGGGATACAAGGCCACCATCGTCCGATTTGGTTCCTCACCTCACCTCTAGTACAACAGAACGGCTGAGAAGTGCCAGGAATTGGCTGCTGAAGGCGCCACGGTCGCGAACACTCCCAAGGAGGTGGCTGCGCAATCCGATGTCGTGTTTACCATCGTCGGGTATGCCTTCGGCATTGTGTGGACGGTAGATTCCCCCAGGACGTCCGCGAGGTGTATTTCGGCGAGCAGGGCATTCTTGCCGGAATGAAGGTGCGGATGAATTCACAGCGTGATCTCTAGGAAGGCGACATTGTCGTGGATATGACCACCAGCCAGCCGTCTCTGGCTGTGGAGATCTACGAGGCTGGAAAGAAGAAGGGCATTGCTTCGTTGGACGCACCAGGTAGAGGCGAATTGGGGGTATGACACGCAGTGTCGGGCGGTGATGTGGGTGCTCGTGATGCGAAGCTCAGCATCATGGTTGGAGGCGACAAGGAGGTTTTCGAGAAGATGACTCCCCTCTTCCAGGTATTTTGTGTTGATAGCGAGTGATCTCCAGTGCATGGGCACGAACCTGAAGTACATGGGAAAGGCGGGATGCGGACAGCACACGAAGATGTGCAACCAGATTCTGATCGCCACCAACATGGTACGAGTCTGTGTTTCGTTGTGATGTAGATTGGCGTGTGCGAGAGTCTGATCTATGGCTACAAGGCGGGTCTGAACCTCGACGAGGTGATTGCTGCTGTGGGTGCTGGCGCTGCTGGCTCGTGGAGCATCAACAATCTGGGACCTCGCATGGTGGTTCGCAACTTCAATCCCGGCTTCTTCGTGGAGCACTTCATCAAGGACATGGGCATTGCGTTGGATGAGGCGAAGCGAATGAATCTCTCTCTCCCGGGTCTGGCTCTCGCGAACCAGCTCTACATTGCTGTGAAGGCGCAGGGTCATGGCAAGCTGGGAACGCAGTCCCTGCTTCTTGCTCTGGAGCAGATGAACGGAATGGAGGAAGGCATTTCTGTTTGCAAGAAGGATTAGTTTTGTTTGTTGACGATGCGTTTGGAGATGAAAGCGGGGACGGAAAGGAGCGAAGGCGCATGGAAGAATAATCATGTCCACAACGGCGATTCGACGAATTAATGCTGTACGGAGTGCGGGCTTGCTGCTCATGCAATAGGATATTCGAGAACTGCGCTTGGAGAAGAATCCCATGATTCACGCGGTTCCGCTGGATGTACATGTGCACATTGCGTTTAACGACAAGGATAACATATTTGAGTGGCATTTTACAATTCACGGAACCCCCAATTCCGATTACGAAGGAGGCATCTATCATGGCCGCATTTTGCTGCCTCCAGAGTGGCCTATGAAGCCCCCACAAATCATATTCACGACTGTAACGGGTTTGGTTACGTCGGGTGACGAATAGACGAACGGACGCTTCGAGGTGAATACGCCCATTTGTCTGAGCTTCACGTCCTTCCATCCTGAGGAATGGCAGCCGTCTTGGGGCAGTTCGTTTCGAGTGTCTGTTTGAAGTGTAGTTCGCACGATTCTGGAAGCCATTATCAGCTTTTTCCCGGTGGAGTCGGAGGGTTCCGTGGGATCCATCGTCTGCTCGAGTGAGATGCGAAAGCGTTTTGCGAAGGAGGTTTGTAGTGGTGTTATGGGATGAGATTCAGAGTCGCAGCTACGTGTGTCCAGTGTGTGGTCCCATAAAGGATATCATTCCTCCATTGACGAAGGAAGAGGTCCAGAAGTATTATACGTCTCCAGTGACGCCGGCGGAGGAGTCTGCGAAGTGCGAGGGTGGTTGTGAAGGGAAGTGTGAATGCGAAGAAGGTTGTGAAGGGAAGTGTGAGTGCGAGGAGGGTCGTGAAGAAATGAGCGAATGCGATGATGGAGAGTTTAAGGAGGAGAAGCTAGAGAGTCACTCTGAAGAGAAGCACGAAGAGAACACTGAAGAGAAGCATGAAGAAAGCAATGAGGAGAAGCACGAAGAGAAGCACGAAGAGAACACTGAAGAACCCACTCCCGAATCTCTTTCCGACGACGAGGCGCGAATAGAGCAGATGAAGAAGATCTTCAGCTACAAGGACGAGAACAAGGGATTGCTGTTCTATCGCTACCGCACGCCAGACAACAAGCGAATCTCTCGCATCGCTCTGAACTCGGAGGACACGGAATCAGATCGCATGAAGCAGCCCCTGTTGCCTCCGGAGTTCTTCGACGGAGTCCTTCCTCCGGACATAAAGAAGACGGACGAGATGGTCGCGTTGCAGAATAGGGTACGGGAAGAAAAGGGAATTCCTCCGTTCATTCCGATTTACGTGCCGGTTGTTGTGCCCGTGGTTCAGGAGCCTGCGAAACAGGAGGTGGTTGAGAAAAAACGTTGTAGCTGGGGTAGGGGTTTATGAGTAGAGAGTTTGTGGTTGAAGTTGATCCGAATTGGCGTCACGGTCTTCATTGCTCTGTCCTATTTGTTGGTTTTGTACTTTGAGTTTATGGAGTATTTGTGTTTGTTGGAAAGAGGAGTTGATAAAGTGATTAGTGTTTGTCCTTCTTATCCTTCTTATCCTTCTTCTCTTTCTTGTCCTTCTTGTCCTTCTTGTCCTCTTCTTTCCTCTTCTTCTTCTCCTCCTTCCTCTTCTTCTTCCCCTCCTTCTCCTTCCTCTCCTTCTCTTCCTTTTCCTTCCTCTTCTACATCTAAATGCACTACCAAACAACGACTTGCTCACGCATTTCCTCCTCACGTTTCTTCTGCTCCTGAACCTGCTTGTTGCGCACCTCCTCCAACACGGACCACACCTTCTCCACCGTATTGCCAGGGAGATGGCAACAATTCTGAACAAAGTTGATGAACTTCGCCTTCTTACGAGGAACGTTATCCATCGACATCAGCTTCTCAAACGGTCCCTTCAGAGTCGGGTCGGTGTTCTTTGAGACCGCTTCATCGAGCAGACGCATCCATTCCAGCTGGGGATTCTCCCGTTTCTTCGTGTCACCATTTCAACAAAAGGGAGCCTACCTTTGCACTGTTATAGAGCTTTCCCTGATACTTCTCTTCTTCCGTAATGCACGTGTTGTGGTTCTGCGCAGCGGACAACGAGAAGTCCTTTCCGCAATCCACACACGAAAAGGAATTGGAACCACAGCGATGGGAATGCTCCTCCACCTTGCACTTCCGAATTGTCTCCTGACAGCGATTGCAAACAAAGTACACCATCCTTCAATTTCCTAGTGCTCCCTTTTCGGGTCTTCCAAAAAAGTTCCTATTCCTGGAATCCCGTCATTCACGCGTTCTCCTTAGAAAATGCTTCAACGAAGCTCTGTTCTCCTCCTCATCCTCTCCCTAAGTGCAGGATTCCTGTTTCCCGGAAATGAGGTCTCAAGGGAGATGACTGTGCGATATCGTGTTTCCCATCACGCATAGCTCGGAAGGCGTCAGAACAAAACGATATGCATTGGCGCTCAGACATCGCCATTCAAACTGTGGTCCTATGAGCGAATTCACTTCTCAAGCAACTGGGGCCGTCCTCTTTATTCTGTGTACAGTCCGGACTCCTCCTTTCTGCAGTTCGTGCCCCACATCGTTGGGTATCCTGTATTGTACTCCTTTTCTTTTGTTCTAGCGATGTAGAGACTCCGTATTATCGGATGCTCGTCTATTTGACCACTATCCGAGTGATGAGACGGACGACAGCTTCTTCCTCTCTCCCTTTTCCAAGACGTGCATCACCCTTTCGAATCCCTATTCCAGCTCGGAGTACCCGATGAGTGTTGCGGTCACGGTGAAATCAGAGCTATCCCTTCTGTATCCTATTCTCTTTACCATTAGTTGTCTTTTCTTCGTGTATGCTCGGATGTTGGCCTCGTAACCTCCCTTCACTCCATAGTCTTTGCACATCCCAATCCTTCTATTACGCTCTCGGAATGGTGCTCTCCCCGTTCCTTTCGCTGCACTACCTCCTATACAAGTTGCTGGGTTCCATAATCGCTGTTCAGTGGCTCTTCAAGATCATCAACACAATTCTTCTCTTCTCCTCGATTCACCTCATTCTTCGTCACCAAACCTATTTGGCCCTCCTGCACCTCATCATCCACCACCCCTTTGCGTTCGTCCTGTACTCCATTCTCTGCTTCTCGTTCTCATTCTACTCCATCTCGCAACACATCGGAGCGTGGAGAAAGAGGGACATTCAAATCATGTACACCGCCATCCGTCTTGTGAGCATGCTCGTGATGGTGAATGCCACCACCTCGATTCGTGTGTCGTTGCTGACGGCGGTGGTGCTGGCGATCCTCGGGTTTGTGACGCAGAAGCTGAAGCTGAGACACTTTGTTCAGGAGTGGCGCATCATTCAAGACTTCTTTTCTTCTCGAAAGCGCGGATGGCAGGTGAACATGGGCGTGATCGACATGGCGCGCAGTGAGCTGATGACGGTGAAGTCCCTCTTGCGCGTGGTAGTGGTGGAGTGAAGGAGTGAGTGCTAGAACCCACAACTCGCCTCGCGTGTGGAGTCACGGTACATGTCGCAGTACGTGTCCTTCGTGAATAGGGACGAGTTGGTGATGGTACGGACGAGGTGTCGTGGATTAGGAGTAGCCTGATTCTTCGTTCCTGACGTACATCGAGTCGCTTCTGGAGAATCCGATGCCTCGTTATTCGAGTAGCACACCGGCGAATGAGACTTCGACGATGCTGCTGGACGAAGCGGAGGAGGACCTTCCGTTCTTCACCACGCCAGCCGTTCAGTTGCCCTCTCTGCTGGAATTGTGGAGGTCTGTGGTGTCTCCTTCAGCGTCTGTGTCTGGGAGTGCTCAGACTGGTGAGAAGCGTCCGATGTTGGATGTTGGACCGTCGGCGCAGCCTGTTTCGGCGATGCAGTCTGTTCCTTCGTATCCAGCGTCGCAACCCATTCCAGTAATGCAATCTCTTTCATCATATCCAACAACGCAATCTCTTTCATCGTATCCGGCAACCCAATCTCTTTCATCATATCCAACAACGCAACCCTTTCCATCGTCATACGCAGCAACACAACCCATCCTCCCAGACAACATTGACGTGAACCCCTCCAATCCACCCTATTCTCCCATACGCCTCACTGGGTCGCAGTATCAGCCTCCAAATCCGCGCTATGATCCAAATGCTTCATTTGAAGAGAAGCTGAATAACCCGTACTACAGAGAGTTTGGAATGCCGTCGTACCCACGAGACGGATACCTCAATACCTACGACACCGCAGCTATTCGTCGCCGCTTTTGATCCCTTTGTTCAACAAACAACCGCTATAACTCAAGCTTGATAAACCCACGCTCTCCATCTCTGCTTAGAAGTAAAGCTTCTTAAAGAGATAAGCCACACCAGCCTTGGTTCTCTCCTTCTCGTTCTTATCCTGGTGCAGGTAACTAACCGTAATACGTACGACACACTGACTACGATTCCTGGAACATCTTGGCAATAGCCTTCAGCGCGGCCTTCTTATCAGCAACGGGAGCGTTAGCCTTGGGCAGATTATCGAACTTGAACTCGACGTTGTAACTACATATCATAATTCACACTACGGGACGAACCGAGTAGGCATGAAGTGCTGGAGGTTAATCACCTTGGTAAACACTCTCATGGAGGTTCTCTTCTCAATGGTCTTCTCGTCCATCGCTCTGGTCACCTTGCGAGGAGCAGATTCCACACCAACGACGACGGCGTAAGGGAACTTGTAGCCACTAGTAGCCTCCTCGCTCACCTTCACGACGACAGCCTTCTTTCCGGCGTACTTTCCAGCAGTGATAACAACGACCTTTCCGGGCTTGATGCACTTGACCATCTACGCGTGATTAGAGCAGCGGCAAAGAAAACGAAGTACAGTATTGGAATGAAACTTGAGTCGATAACTGATGAGATATTCCAACACAGCATTCTCAAGGACAGGCAACCCTCTTGTGAGGCCCCTTCTCTCCTTCATCCATGCTCACGAGAGAGTTTGTTATGCGCGGAATTCGATTGTGCGTTGAAAATCGTAAATGCTAGTGTTGTGAATGGATAGACGAGGATAAGATAGGCAGAGAAAAGCGGAAGGGAGTCAATCCCATTCGAGCCACTCCGAACCGCTGCAGTGGGATACAGTACCTGTGAAGATAGAATTACACATATCCATAACTTGTATGGACTGCATCATTCCCACGAATGGTCCATATGCTCCCCTCGCACACTCCCATCACCCCAAAACTATCCCATCACCCCATCACATATAATCCAACATCATACCAATTCAGTAAGCCCTCATCCAATTCATACCCACTATCACTATCGACAATTCGA
>JANPWJ010000048.1:0-79766 GCA_027406325.1 Blastocystis sp. subtype 2
CCTTCAGGACGTAACCGTACATGCTTTCCTTTTCTTCCTCGATAGTTGAAGGCATGGCACTGACAGCAGTTCTACACAGTCAACAAAGAAGAAAAGAGCCACATGGTGGAGTGGAGTTATGAGCGCCGACGGTGGAAACGTCGAAACACGGGAGGCGCGTGAGAAACGAAACAGAGCAACCGAGAATTGTGATTAGAAACTAGCATTCTTGGGCCAACGAGGGAAAGGAATGACATCACGAATGTTCTCCATACCGGTGACGAACATAACGAGACGCTCGAAGCCGAGTCCGAATCCGCTGTGAGGGACAGAGCCGTAGCGGCGCAGGTCCAGGTACCACTGCAGACCGTTCTTGTCCATCTTCAGCTCGTCCATTCTCTTCTCCAGCAGCTCGAGGTTCTCTTCTCTCTGCGATCCTCCGATCAGCTCGCCGATCTTGGGCACCAGAATATCCATGGCGCGCACCGTCTTGCCGTCCTCGTTCAGCTTCATGTAGAACGCCTTGATCTCCTTGGGGTAATCGATCATGATCACAGGCTTCTTGAACACCTGCTCCGTCAGGTAGCGCTCGTGCTCGGAGCCCAGGTCCAGACCCCAGTAGGGCTGCACCTCGAACTTCACCGTCTTCGCAGCCTCCGTGAGGATCTCGATGGCCTTGGTGTAGGGCAGGCGCACGAACGGGCTCTCCAGCACGTTCTTCAGACGGTCGTGGAGACCCTACGCGTCAGAGCAGCGCGGCGCGGCTACCGGCTCGATCTGCTTCTCGAAGAAGGCGAGGTCGTCGGCGTTGTGCTCCATCACGTAGGCGGTGCAGAACTTCACGTAGTCCTCAGCCACCTCCATGTCGATGGTCAGGTCGGCGAAGCTACGCGTCAGACGCACCGTTTGGGGCTACGCCATCTCGGGCTCGATCATCCAGAACTCCGCCAGGTGGCGCACGGAGTGGGAGTTCTCCGCGCGGAAGGTGGGGCCGAAGGTGTAGACGTCGCTGAGCGCGCAGCAGTAGGTCTCCACGTTGAGCTGGCCGCTCACGGTCATCTTGGCGTGCTTGCCGAAGAAGTCCTTCGAGTAGTCGATCTTTCCGTCCTTGGTCGCGGGAATGTCCTTGACGTTCTCGCCGAGCATCGTGGTCACGGTGAACATCTCACCAGCGCCCTCGCAGTCAGCACCGGTGATGATGGGCGTGTGGATGTACTTGAAGCCGCGCTCCTGGAAGAAGAGGTGCGTGGCGAAGGCGCAGGAGTTGCGCACACGCGCGACGGCGGCAATCTAGCGGTCAGGACGGACGGGCGGCATTACGGTGTTGGTGCGAGAACGGAGGTGGGCGATGTCGCGGAGGTGCTCGAACGTATGGCGCTTCTTCGCGAGAGGGAAGGTCTTGGCGTCGCAGGGGCCGAGGACCACCACCTCAGTGCAGTGCAGCTCCACGGGCTGGCCGTCGGCGGGGCTCTTCACGAGAGTGCCCTTGACCTGGAGGCACACGCCCACGTTGCCAGACTTGATCACCTCCTTGTAATTGGCGACCTTCTCGCTGTCCACTACAAGTCACGCGCAAACCGGCGCTCCGTACTGACGCACTGGAGGTTGTCAAAGGTGGAACCGTCGTTCAGCACAATGAAGGCAAACTTGCCTCCGCCCTACATGTCGCTCCGATCCGGAAAAGCTACCTGCTCACGCATGGTGCGGGTCCATCCGGCGACGGTGACGCTCTTTCCGACGAGAGAAAGGCCCTTGTCCTCTATTCCTTAGGGGAAGCAGCGCAGAGAAAACCTCTGAGGAGAATGTCTCTAAGGAGGACTCTCCGTCTGTTCCAGAGAGCCTCGGGCTGGTCCACCAACTTGCACACTTCGGGGTGCACCGTGGGGAAGTGAAGTTCTTCAGTCGTTTCGGGAACGGTAACTTCAGTCGACATTTGCTATTCGTATCTTTGGGTATTGATTCCTATTGACAGCGCCACTGGTGATGGATGAAACGCCCGAAAGAATGGCTGCCAGAAATTGCCAGATTTTTCCTCTGGGAATTGTTCTCCCCGTTTTCCCTTTATGTTGGTTGCTTTCGTTGGTCTGGCGCGTGGGAGACGATTGCCGGAGAGAGGTCGAGGTTGTGTTCATCTCCACTGTGTTTCATCCCGCTCGATGCAGCAACGCGTTTGCACCCATCCATTTCCCTGTCTGCACAAGCCAACACCCCATCACCGCTTCATGTCCTCACTGCGGGAAGAGGACGTTACACTCATCGCTCCATTGCGGGAAGAGGACGTTACACTCATCGCTCCATTGCGGGAAGAGGACGTCACACGCATGGAGACGAATAACGGTAGAACGCAAAACCAAAGGGAACACAAATAGCGGGCAATCACACTTTTCTGGTTTTGAGGGTTACCATTTGTAATCTTGCTTAACTAGCCGCGGTCTTCCCTTCCAAGAAAGAGAATACTTCATTCTGTTTCGGTTTTCTTGTTTTCGGAACAACAGCAGTAGCGACGCTTTGTGCGATGAACACAGGAATACAGTACCGTTCTGTATGGGTGCACGCAGTCTCTTACCGAATAGAAGGGAAATCAAGGAAAGAAAAGCTATCGGCAACAGAACCCCGATCGAGGTGGACCTAAGAAAGGGAGAGAGTGCATACTAGGGGTTGGTGTCATTCGTTAGCAGTTACTACGCCTCGACAAGGGAATCGCGTGGCTCCAGTCCCAGTTCATTTAAGCAGCAATCGTATCTATGCGGCATCAATTCTGAGTGATAGATCTCCTAGTTTAGCTTCTTCTTATCATCGCAGTCATTATGGTAGCCGTTTTGCGTTCGTCCTTATGGAACAGGGTATCCCGATAGCAGTAGTGCACGCGACTCTATGAGCATGCCCCTCAAGAGCCGGAATAGAGAAGAGTCGCACCTACCCCTTCCTTTCACGGAGTAGACATCCTTCAGGAACAGAGATGTACCTGGATGGCAATAGCAGAGAGTGGCGACAGCCCTTCTCCAAGCCGGGTCCCATTCGTCAGAATATGAGCGGTTACATGGCGCAGAACTACCAGTCACGTTTACGAGAACCGACTTCCGCTTCCAGTGATTGGCATTCCCCCGACGGCTTGAAATCGTCCCTCTTTCCCGATTCCTCTCTCCCCGCCGACTACCCCGCCTATTCTTCAACGCCTCAATCCCTTTACCCCTCCCGCTTCCCCGACTACCATTCCTCCGATCTCCACACCAGCAGCGTGTTCCAGCGCGATCGCCCCCACGCCGACCTGCCGCTGGCGCCGTGGTCCGAGGCCAATTGGAACAGCAACTACCTCGACACCTTCTACGACTTCAACGACGTGAACCACTCCTTCTACGGACTCGAGGACCAGTTCGACGGCTGGGACCAGCGCGACGACTTCTGGGTGAACTCCTCGTCGCAGCAGCAGCCGTACCCGTCACAGCAGCCCTCCTACTCCTCGCGCAACGTCTTCGGGTTCAGCGACAGCACGTATCTCGACCCTCTGGACTGCGAGGGGATGAGCTGCTTCAACACCAGCTGCGGCATCTACGCGCCTCGTCCTTCTCTCCTCAAGAACACGCCTCCAGCACGCCCAGCCAACCCACCTCCGACCAAACCCTCTCCTCCCTCGGCGTCAACATCCATATCGACGCTGCCACCGCCCTTCCACCTCTCCCATCTCTGGCTGGACTCCGTGTACCGCTCCATCTGGGACCACTTCGACTTCGCGAAGAAACAGCGACTCCTCAACGCCTCCGGTGACGCCAGCGACAGCGAGCTGATCAAGCGCCGCGTGGAGGCGGGCATCCAGGAGAAGAAGTTCTGCCGCATCCGCAACGCGCGCTCGGTGTTTATCGAGCTGGTGATCACCTACGGCTCCAACATCCAGGTGTGGCTCGAGTTCTGCCGCCTCGAGATGGAGTGCGGCGACTACCTGAAGGCGCGCTGCGTCCTCGAGACCGCGTGCTCGCTGCACCCGCGCAACGAGGTCCTCCTGCAGAAGCGCCTGCGCGTGGAGGAGCGTCTGCGCTCGGTGGAGAACGTGGTGATGATCATAAACGAGTTGCGACTGATGGACACGCAGAAGTCGATGAAGATCACTGTGGAGGGCGTTACGATCCTCTCCAAGCTGGGCTACGAGAAGATGGGCAACGAGTACAGAGAGTCCTTCTCCACCACCAGCAAGTACTTCACCGGCAACCTCTACCTGGAGCTGATGCTCAACGAGCAGCGCTCCGGCGTGCTCGCCAACCTCGTGAAGATGATCGGCGAGGCGCTCACGCTCTTCCCGAAGTACGGACCGCTCTGGTTCTTCTGCTTCACGCTGAAGGAGCACTTGCGCTTCCTGGGCTGGAACCGCGAGCGCATGAGCGACCTGATGAGAAACGACATGGACGTCGAAGCCACCAAGGCGGCGGGCAACCTCACCACCGACCTGCTCTGGCGCGTGTTCCTCACACGCATCGAGTACTGGTACCGATGCTGCATGTACCTGCGCGAAGCCACTTTCGACAGCGTACGTGCTGACGTCTGACGCCTCACTCTCTAGCCCTGCCGTCTGAAGGAGCTGATCCAGTGCTGCTACGTCATCTCCACGCACATCACGCGCAACCTCCACTGCACGCTGCGCGCCTGCCCAGCCAACCTCCTCTGGAAGTTTTTCATGTCCATCGGCCGCTACACCAACCTCGTCGGCTATCGCTCGCTCGGGCGGAAGCTCCTCCAGCGCGCCTACCGCCTGGCTCCCGCCAAGTCGCGCCACGCCGTGCTCCTCGAGTTCAGCAAGCTGGAGTACTTCGCCATGCACTTTAACGTCAGCATTGGCCTCCTGAACTACGGCATCACCTGCTTCCCCTCCGAGTGGAAGCTGCTCCTCGAGCGCATTCAGCAGCTGGTGCTGAAGCAGCAGTACCTCGACGCGCTGCAGCTGAACATCGACGCGCTCTCCAAGCACGTCGGCGCGGGACGGCTGTGGTCCAGCTACATCCACATCGTCCACCAGTGCGTTCAGTGGTGCTTGATCACCCTTAGAGTGTTCGGTCCGGAAGCCGCCATGCAGGCGTTCACCGGCGCGCTGCGGCACGTGGCGAAGAGCGGCGAGGTGTGGTGCGAGGGCGCTCGAATCTTCCTGAACCCGTCGTCCTCGTACTTCGACCTGCTCAACGCCTCCAAGTGCCTGAACTACGCCGTCTTTTTCACTCCGCAGTACGGTGACAGCTTCATCGAGGTGCGTGCGGGCGCGGCGTGTGAGGCGTAGGCAATTCGTCTCGCTGTGCTGTCGTCCGACCTGTTCCTGGCGCTGAAGGACATCCAGAACCCCTTCATTTCAACCATCCTCTATCGCTCGCTGCCCGAAATCGGCTTCCTGATCAAGCGCAGCTCCTACTACGAGCCAAACTACGGACCGCTGTGGTTCCGGTGTCAGGAGAGCATGATTTCGCCGCCCAAGGAGGTGGGAGTGGTGTGTGGCTGTGAGGCGTAGGTGCTGTACCGCGGCTACCACATCATGGCGCAGGAGCTCGCCGTAAACAAGAACTTGTACTATGAGGCGATGGAGCGGTCGGCGAGGCGGAGCGGCTCTGAGGCGTGCGAGGGGTGTCCGATCACCGCCTTCCGGAAGGTGTTCTCTTACGGTTTCAAGCCGGACTACATGTTGGACGTGATCAATCCGTCGAAGAAGCTGATTCGTCAGATGAAGGTACTCTACGGAGCGAGCCAGCTGGATAATTGACTTGGTCTTTCTTTTGCGCTTGCTTTCTCGAACAAACAACGCTATTTCTTTTCGTCTTTCTTTTCGTCGTCGTGACTGTCCTTCAACGACTCCAGCATGGCTGCATTCAGCTAATCATTAGGCGAAATCAGCGGGCCTCACATCCGCAAGGAACTCGTCGTCTGCGTCTTCGAACGCACCACGCAGCTGATCCAAATCCGCATTACCTGTGCTGCCAGCATTGCCTGCATTGCCAGCATTATCGTGATCATCCGTGGTGGCCGTTGCGTTCTCGGCAGGCGCATTGCCCGTTTCCTAGCCGTTAGCACCACAGAATACGCAATACCATTTGATAGGTGCGCAGCGATTCTGCCAATACACGACGCATCTCCGGATCCAGGTCATCGTCGTCGAATCCTATTCGTTAGATAACGAGCACTGCAATACCATTCTCTCCTCCGGGAATGAGCACATCATTGAAGCTCTGGAAAGAGGACACTTCGTAGAGGTGGCTGTTGTTGTCGATGTTCACCTTCGAGATGAAGTCGCTCAGGATCTCGTGATTCTGTTGCATCTCGCCGAAGGACAGAATATCGACGGCGATCGCGTCCTTTGTGAGAAGGAGGACGAGTCTACGAGCGTCACGCATCACTACAGTGTAGCACTTCTTGAGTCTGGGGTCGTCCTCGAGGGGACTGCCCACAAAGGCGATGATGCGCGTTTGTCCGTTGGTGTTTTCTCGGTGCTTCAACACCAACTACGTCTGAGCAGCAGCCGGTGCAACTACTTGAGCCATCGCCAGTCCTCTGTAAAGATCGCACTTTCCCTTCTTCTCCAACTCCTTCGTGGCAGTTCCGAGTTTGTATCGCTCGCGCGTCAGCGAGGTCTTGACGGTCACACTAGAAATGAGCGACAATTCCAAGAAGCGACCGATTTCCTCCCATCGTGATGATACCAATTGTGTTTTCCTGATTTGAGTCGAGGAACCGCGGGTAGAAGTCGTAGACTATGTCTCATCCGGAACGAAGACGAAGTACTTGTATTGAGTTGGGCGTCGAGACGGGTGGGGCGGTAATCTCCGTTTCGCGACCACGCAGAATTGTCGATGCTACAACAGTCAGTCCCCGCCTGTCGCGCTCTACCAGAATACGACGTGCTGTAAGTCCGACATTTATGTTATTTGGCTATGTAAAAATGAAACTTCGAAGAAGCACGCTTCTCTACTAAGAATTGACTGACTATGAAGGAACAGCGTAATGGGCGAAAGTGGGGGGTGGTGGGGACAGAGGAATAGCTGTTCATTGTGTGCTGCTCCTCAAGTGAGTGACGCATGCAGGGTGATTGAACTGTATGCGCGATTGATGAATGACCATCCGATTCTGGAAACAAACACGGAACCAAAATACGAAAAGGAAGAATACTGGTACACTATCGCTTTGACGCAGGCATCATGTGTGGTGAAGGATCACTCCCTTGGAGTTCAAAGGATATGAAAGGCTGGTTTCTCTTCATGGAAAACGCGTTGTTCTGAACAGTCCCGAGCGCCTGCTGCACGCCACTCATGGGGGGTCTGACGATCGGCAGTCCATTCGGTCCCCTGTTCACTCCGCTCTGTTGGAGGCTCTGCAGCATCGCCTGGTTGCGGAGCGGCATCCCGTTCTGGAACTGCTGCTGCGGCTTCAGCGGCGGCTTGGAGAGGGAGGGAGAGTGAAGAGAGGGAGGCTGTGGTTGTTGAAAGGATTGCTGAGGTTGTTGAACACTCTGCGGCTGCATCACAGATGGCTGTTGAACACCCTGAAGCTTCATCACGGACGGCGACTGAACTCCCTGATGCTGCACCACGGACGGCTGAGGCTGAAACTGCTTGGACTGAACCTCCTTCGGCGAGTACTCCATCGCCAGGTTCGTCAGATCGATGTCCTCCAGCCCCATCATGTCTTCAGCAGTCACCGTCTCCATTGGACTCGGCAACGGCTCTTTCTTCACGTCCTCTCTCTGGAACGGCTTCAGCTTGATCGGCGATTTGGCAATCGCCGATGGAGGGGTCTCCTTTGGCTTTTCTACTGGCTTGGGCTGAGAGTGGAGAGTGAAATCTGTTGTTTGGGAGGAGTCCTTGCTGGAAACGGTCGATGCGGAGAGGGTCGACTTGATTCCCCTACACACTCACAAGAATGATAGGCACGCACTTCTCCTGCTGCGAGGACCCAAAGTACGCTCCGAACAGACGCAGACATTGCTGACGAGCAACGTCCACGGCAGTCTACCCTTAAGGGGATCCCACTCACTCACTCTTTTCGCCTCCTGCATCGCTTCGCCCTTCGACTGGTTCTTCGCTTCTGCGAAACCGACGTTCTCGTGAAAGGACCCATCTTGCAATGTGACTCGAACAATCGCCGTGACACCCACGCACCACACGTTTAGCTCCTGCTCGACATAGTCCACGTTCAGATTCCGGATCTGGTCACTCCATCCATTAAAGCTAGCCAATGAGAACAGCCGGGCTCAACTACCGAAACACATCGTTCGCACTGTCGAATTTCGATTCTCTGCTCTCTGCACTACGCATCATCGTCGAACTCCCTCTCTTACGCCGTGGCACACTCATTCGATTTGGGTGTGCGCGTTTCGAGCGCAGGCATCGTCAAATTCAGCGTTGCTCGAAGCCGCGTCATTTCGTCCGAATCAAAGGCCCTGTTGCCAAAGAGCGCTGATTCTCCGTTTCCAACCGTTGCGTGACTCATAGCAGCAAAGTGCCGAACGACGATAACTCTTTTTGAATTGCAAGTTTTGGCGCCAAAACCGATTCTCCTCGTTTCCGTTCCTGCTCTCTTCTCGCGGAGAGTCTGTGACTCACAAGCAGTATGAAACAGATTCTTCTTCATGAATACGTCATTGTCCCTTCCTTCCTTAACAATACCGGACGGGTTCACTCTGGTGTTGGCATCCATTTCCAAGTTCCGTCGCATCGTTTGCATGCTTTCTGGGATGCACTGTAGGTTTTCGATTCTCTCCATCTTCGCTATATTCAAGACAGGGCAGGGATCAACGAGAAGGCCATCCGAGACAGGGATCCTCGTCAACTGACAATGAAGCTGGCCAAAGCCAAACTAAACGCATGAGTGGACTATGTCAATGATGGTTAGGCAGTGGTAAGGAGGAATAAATACGAGCACGCGATCATCATAACCGCGGATCAAGTTGCTGTGAAGGACGGTGTCATCCGCGAGAAACCGCGAACGGATGAAGAGTGCTATGACTATCTGCGCAGCTACGTCCATTCCGATGTGTCGTTCTACAGCGCTATTTCCGTGTACAACACGGAGACGAAGGAGAGCTATACGGACTGCGACGTCTCCACCATCGAGTTTGATGACATACCCCAAGAAGTGCAGGACCATTTGGTAGCCATCGGAGACGTGAAGCTGTCGTGCGGCGGAATCACTGTGGAGAATCCCGAGTTTCAGAGCTGCATCAAGAGGATGGATAGCTACGATCGAGTGATATCCACGAACATTCCTCATTCGTAGATCATGGGAGTGCCGCTCTGTTTGATTCAGAAGGGAATCGATCACGTTTGTCAGTGTCCTGTTTGTAAGAAACCACGCAGCAAATGCTCATAACAAATAATACAGTTCAGTTGGCAGAATCGTCAGAATCGTCAGCTAATTGAGGATTCTTTCGGTACGAGGAAGTGTTCATTCCTCTCACAATCTGGGGCCTCGATTCTTCCTGTGAGCTTGGCTCTTCATCGTCATCCAATAACCTACGATTGAGGCACGCAACAACGAGAACCGTTGAATCAGTCTCTGGAGGGGCAGTTCCTCCTTTATGTTGATCATCTTGAATTCCCGATCGAATAGGATGAAACGCTTGAATGTGGTGTTCAAATGCGCCTCTGCTCCGATCTTCGTGAATTCCTACGCGTGATCCCACCACTCCGCGTCCACGTTCAAATGGTGGTGATACACATGCGCGTACACACGAAACAGCTTCTTGAAAATGGCGCGACTGGTGTGCATGAAGTTGTCGGGAAACACGCCTGACGCACACTTGTTGTATGGACTGCTGTGAAACAGGTCCGATATCGATTGAAACAGGGTTGTGATATACTGCTTCGCGGACATCTTCTCCTCACCACCACCAAACACGCCTACTGGCACCGGATTCGACCCATTGAAGTCCGTCCAGTAGTACGAGTAATGCGCTCCCGCACTCATTTCCGGACACGTCTCTTCGGTACACATATCAGCGACGCTACGTATCAGAATGCTTCGCCAGTCGTACGAATCATATAACATGCTCGTGGTCTCCACAAAGCTCATGAGGTTGGAGTAGATCCACCTAGCGTCAACGCAATACTCAACGCCCTTACTCCTCCAGCAGCACGTTATCTGGCAGCTTCACCTTCGCACGCAGAGATGCCCCGTCCTGGAGGGTGGTTGGGGGCAGGCTGTCAATGCCATCGCTGTCCTCGTTCTTGGCCGCTCTATTGGTAATTCTCTTTGCACCGCAAAGCACAGCAGTTTCCGCACACTCCTGCTGTTTCTCTCCCTTTCAGACCGTTCCATCTGGTGCTCGCCCTTTACGTGCTGCAATGCTCTTTGCGTATTATATCCTGCAGATTACCGCACGACAACGCGCTGCTACCGTCCTCCATCGTTTCATCGAGATCTGCCACTTTCTCCGCCTTCTTCTTTTTCTTCCCGCTCGAAGACATCGGGTTGTAGTTATTCTTACTACAAATGGACCCCATCTCTGCTTTCCTGTGCCAGAATCATCGCTCGGGCGCACAATCAAAATCGTCCCGAAATGGGGCAGTCTGTCAAACAAAGACCCGCAATAAAGGAAATCAGTAACAGGAACGAGAGCGAGTTGTCCTCACTTCGCCTTCGAAGATCAAAAGGAGTCTCGGCCAAGGATGAACGACTTTCTTGTTCATCATAATCGAAAGAGTGTACCCATTCAACGTAAACCCCGTCTGCTCCGGCACGATCGCCTACACCTCACCACGCGTCGCCACGCTCACTTCATACAGAAGCGGTATTCGGAGCGTGAGGATGCTGTCCGCCACCACGTGCACCTGCACGAACAGCGACTGCTTCGTCGACTCCACCTTCACCGTGTCCAGCGGAATGCCCTCGAACTTCGGGTTGTCGATGCTGATGCTACGCCTCACACGCCCCTCGCTCGCCTACACGACGCAGTCGCCCGCGTCTCTCCACGTGTAGTCCTTGATCTCCTCCACGTACACCGTCGGGTCCACGTCCACGCTGTTCTTGTCGTCGTCGTCGATCGTCGTGTTCGGAATCACGTTGAACTCCTGCTTCTCCAGCGTCCCCAGCAGCGCGCCCACCGCGCCGCAGTAGCCCTCGTGCTCCAGGAACAGCGCCTTCACCGCGCCGGCGGACCAGTAGCGCATGGACATCGACAGCAGGTACATCGCCGCCTGGTTGTGGTGGAAGAAGTTGCCTGAGTAGATGATGCGCTTGATGCCGTACGCCTTCGCGTGCAGGTTCGCCAGCGACCCGATGTTGTTCGTGATCATGTGCAGGATCGACGCCAGCACGTCGGCGCGCGAGTACTCTGTGTCGTTGCGCTCGCGACCGATCTTCCCGAACGCGCTCGCCACCACGCTACCCTTCAGGTTGAACTGCTCGTAGTCGCCGCCGTAAATGTCCTTCACCAGCATGTCCACGTTGCTCTTGTTCCCCTTGCTCGCCTCCTGCAGCGTCTCCTCGAAACTCAGACCGCCCGCCAGGAGGCGCGCCAAGCCGAAGAAGGTACCGCCGCCCATCGGACAGCCGCCCACGCGCTCGCAGATGTTCTTGCTCGACACCTTCAGAATGCTCACGCCGCTGCCGATATTCACGAGAAGGAAGGGGTAGACGCTCTGCTTCATCGGAATCACGACCTTTTGGGGCTGATTGCCGTCCATGGCAGGAATGAACGTGTAGCACTCGTTCGGGTAGTTCTCTTGAAGGAAGGCGATGCCCCGAATCAGACTCTCCAGCTCATCCGCTTTGGGACACGGCCTTCCCAGCACATCGCTCAGGAGAGTGGCGTATTTGTACGCACCGCCACCCGTCGCAGCAACAGAAAAACACTCCGGATCAAAGCACTGGTCCTTGATCAGAGAAAGAGCGTCCTACCCCTAAGAGAGCAGACCGTCACTCACCGGCACATCCGTCGTTTGGAACTTCAAAAAGTGCATAAAACCGTTCATTCCCCGAATCCGAATCTCGTACTTGGAATCGTCGGTGGCTTGATCCGCCAGTCTGGAATTGTACTGCTTGTGAAGCTTTATGAACTGTGTCATTTTGGCAGTCTACTCCTCACCAAGTCTGAGAATGACCACATTCGCAATGTCGGTTTCGCAGTGAAGTGGCTCAAAATAGACGCACTTCGTCAACGTTCCGCCAATGTCAATTCCAAATAGAGGTCGTGTGACTTCCCGGCTACATCATAAGCTACCCTCCCATTCTCAAAACTACCTAACGATTCCGCTATAATCGGAGAAGTGCTGAACTCTATCATCATCGGAGGACGAATCCATCTCACGGAACAAGAGAATGCAGCGAGAGAAAAGAGGGAAACGAAACCCATGAGGATTTCGACGTATTCCCGTTCTTCCGTCTTGGCTCTTGAATCTTACGTCGTCGCTTCTCTTACCTCCGCTTTCAGGATTTGATGAATTGGATTGTTTGACAGTTCCTCGCCCTGAACACAGATGATCAGGGAGGTGGGAAGCGTATTGTGTTTCTGCTGGTTCACAGAGCAAAGGAACCACGGCAGGACCGTTTGCAATGATAACGAGCGAATCGTGGCGTGATCACAGAAACAACGCGTAGTGATATATACAAGAGATTTAAAAGCAGAAGAACCATCCTTAGTGAGCACGACCACGACCTCTTCCACGCGACTTGGTGGCAGCCTTCACGCGCGCTGGGTTGTTCTTGGGAGCGTCGTCCACCAAGAAGGCGTCGAGGTTAATGCTAACCGTGAGCCCACACCACGAAAACGCTACCTGTCGGGAAGAATCACATAACGAATGTTGCTTCCTCTCACGCTCATCGAGTCTAAAGAAACGGGATTTCTTCCCTTGATCGTCATCTTCACTGCCTTCAAATGTGTGTTCATGGCCACGTCGACTCCTATTCGTAAGCCATCCGACGCAGCACACGCACCCGTGATGGTTCCAGAAATGATTGTACCGTTCTTCAACTCAATGGTGACGGTTTCCGTTGAGAGCTTCATTAAGAATCTACGGCATGACTCGATGTGGGCAAAACCCACCTGACAAGTTTCATGGCTGGAGAATGGATGGCTGTGCCGCAATCTGTTTTGAAACCACTTGCACAAAATCGTCCCAAATCCTGGAATCCACTTCTTTCATTCAAACAAAGACGAAATCCACTCCTTTCATTCAAACAAAGACGGAAACGCACAAATGAACTAGTCCTTCCACGTCCACGTATTCTCTACGGGTTAGCTGCGAGTGCCGTGACCCACTCTTCTCCTCGACTTGGGATCTACACATGACGCAATCACCTCTCTCTTACGGTACAGGGGATGCTTCTGAAGGTGCCGCCGACTGGAGCGGTACTCCAGCGACAATTCGCATATCTACACTCAACGAGGAAGACAAGGAGTACCGTAGAGCACGCTCTGGCGCTGTTCGATGCGGATCGCTGCGTTGCGTCGAGACTGCAGGATGGGAATCACCACCTGCGCGAAGCCCTCGTACACCTCGAGCGGCATCGAGGGAAGCACGATCTCCGTGACCTCCATGTCCACCTCCTGCTGCATGTACTTCTGCATCCACTCTCGCACCTGAGAGCGCGTCGCCTCGTCGATCTTCCACAGCGCGAACAGCGAGGTCACCGAAGCGTCGCTCAGGTCGAAGCCGGGCGCGTCGTACACACGCGGGTCTTCCTTCCACTGCGCGATGGACTACGACTCATAAGTATCTCATGGAGTCACATCCAACACAACCTTCTTCTCCTCCGCCTCCTTCTCCGGATCCGTCTTCTCCAGCTCCGCCACACGACTCTCCGCGATCTCCGCACGCGAGCTCTGCTCCGCGCACTGGTCCTGCAGAGACTGCAGCTGCGCCTTGAGCGACGCGAGCTCCTCCGCGTGCTTCTTCTCCTCCTCTTCCTTGCTCGTCTCAGCGCTCTTCATCTTCTCCTCCAGCTTCTGGATGCGACGGTTGTTCTCCTCCTGGTCCTGCAGAATCACGCGCCTCCTCCTCGCCTACCGACACCTTGTACTCCACACGCATCTTCAGCAGCTCGCTCTTCATCTCCTCGTTGCCCAGCTCCAGCGACTGGATGGTGCTTCCTACGGGTGATGGAGGGAAATGGACACTACGCAACGAACTCTCCAACTCGTTCTTCTCGTCGCGCAGTCTCTTGTTCTCCTCCTGCAGCTCGGATATCCGCTTCTTCTGCTCCTCCTCGCTTGCTCTCCACTCATCGGTGATGTGACTCGATGCGATCTCCATGGCCTTCAGCGACTCCTCCAGTCGCTTCATATCCTCTTCGTAGCGGGAGTAGAACTCCTTGTAGCCGTTGTTCAGCACCACGGGGTCGATCTTCCTGGAGAACAGGTCCTGCGATATGGTCTTGATCGACGAAGAGATGGAGGCCGCCGTGCTCTTTATCGTCTTCACCGTCTTCTCCTGAGCCAGCTTGAATTGCAGAGACATGTACTGGGAGCTGATTTGCGAGTTCTTCGTTCTCTCCACCTACCGTTCAACGTTAGCACCACCCCTACTTCCAGGGAATCCTTCAACTCGCCAACACTGCTGGTGAGAGTGCTCATTTGGGTTTCCTTCGATTTCATTTCCTTTGTCATGCTTCCGATCGTTTCCGTCAGCGTCTCCACTTCTTTCTTCTGTCCACTCACCACACCATTCACTACACCTCAAGTCTCCCGCTCACGCTGTACAACGAGCGATTTCCGATTCCTTCGCCGCCACGTTCCGTTCCGCCTCCTCTCGGTACCTATGTTCGTAACGGAGCGCGTATCGTACAAGATGAAATTGTCAAACAGCTCCTTGTTCCGCTGCTTCAAGGATTCCACGTCCATTCTCAATGAATCGCACTCAGAACCTACACATCGCAACGAAACACAACCGAATACACTTCTTTCCTTCGTCCGCGTGTGCAGTTTCCTCTCTACTCATGATGAACGAAGCGTAACGCTGCTACGTCAGCACTATGGTTGTAGCTTGGGTATCCTCTCGATTTGCAGCGTCCATCCCTCCTTCCTGCTTCTTCGTTTCGTTTGGAGATATTTCCGCTTCCATTGGGTCGATAATGAGCAAGAAACACAAGAAACAAGGAATAGGGGGTATTTCTGTCACTGGTTGAAGAGCAGGATTTGCTGTCACAAACAACACACTTCTCCAGTATTGTACACAGAGCGCCGATAATGCCCTTCAATTCGTCGTTTCCACCCAGACGGTCAATCTCCTCATCGATCGAATCGCGCAAGCGCAACGCCTCCAAGCGCGTCTCCTCAATGCAGCCCTACTCTTCAACCCATGCTTCAGTAACGACGCTGTCCTCCAGGATCTTCTTCGCATACAGCTTCAGCTCTGGCTTCGTTGTATGCTGCTTCAGGATGTTGATCAGTCGGTGGTCGTTCGGATTCTTGCGAATGCAGCAAATGATCGGATACGAGAACTACGCGTGAGCCACCCTTCCCACGCCGACCTTTCCCTCCGTGAGGTCCTCAAAGAAGCACTTCTCCTTCGCGTAGTCTTCGCTCATGATATTCACGTAGTCGTCGCGGATTTGGTAGAACATGCCGATCGAGTTCTAGTCGTTAGCGTATATCAAGAAACGAACGAGAAGGGATGAGTAGTCCGTCTTGTTCGTACTGAACGACTGCATCAGACCGATGGACAATCGCATCAGTCCTCCGGTCTCTATTCCGTGACCTCTCCCGATTTCCCCCACTCTCCGATATCATGGCCTTGTACTCGTCCACGGTGGGGCACTGCAGCGTGTCGCGCCAATAGATATCCTTTCCCTAGGCGTGAACAGCGACTCCTCTTCCGACCTGGCCTCGATGCAAACTGATTAACTCCTTGATGAAGATGGACAGCGCCTCGTCGCTCCCCAGGGATTTGCACTACACTTCAGGGATGGAGACAACAGCCACCTTCTCGAGGGCCAGGAAGTACACAAAGTTGGCCGCGTTAATCGTGGAGGCGATTCCAAACACTTCGTGCGCCACTACGCTTGAGGGATGGAAGGGGAACCCACCCGGAACTCCGCGTCTCTGCTTCGAATTGTCCTCAATGTCATCGATCCTAGATTATTTAACAGATAACATATATGAAATACATGAGACTCGACGTATGGAGCGAATTGACGATGTCGCGGATAATCACCAACTTCTCCTCAGGAATGTGCAACCACTTCTGGAAGATGTTGATTAGAATACTTCGAATGCTCTTTCCAGGAACATTTAGCAAATAGTAGTAACTCTCGAGAAGCTTCTGCGAATCACACAGCACGTTGCGTGTACTCACTTGATCGTCCAGATTTTGGGAAGGAGTCGCCATGGCAGCGAATGAGTGCGAACAAACAGCAGCAACTAGCATGAAAAGTCAACGAGTCGCACTCTGCACGCATCCGTTTTGTCGCGCTGCAGCAGATTCGCGTTGAAGAGGAGTTGGACGGAATCACTTCCCATCAACTCCGGAGAGAGGGTTATATATCGGTCTGCAGCATCCTTGCTCAGCTCTTTTCGTATACAGTTCTAAGACGTGAGGAAACTTCAAGAACCCAACCTCAAGGATCGTAAGGATCTCTTTGGACAGCAAATCCTCCGGATGGATTGAGGACTACTCATTATCGCTGTTCAATTCATTCACTTTTCGATTTCCATAGCAGAGACAGAGTAGGTTCTTGATCTCGGTGATGAGAATCTTGTTCGCCTTTTGAAGTCGCGCATAGTCGTTTCGATAGGACTCAATTTCGGATTCGTAAATCCCGCTCTCCGCTGAACGCATGCTCTCGATTTGCTTCGAATTCTCGTCGTTGTGTCTCTCGAACTCCGCGTAGATTCCATTCAAATCTGCGTTCATCTGGGACACTCTGGTCATCAACTCACCCACAACTCCCCAACTCGTCCTTCATCTTCCTACACAACTCAATCTGTGTCTGGTAGAAGGAGACTGTTTCCTCCAAATCATCGCATGTCCTGCTCAACTCCTTCACCAGCAAACACTCCATTTCCTCGTCTTCCACTCCCTGCAGTCCAGCTAATCATCACATTCTTTGTGCAACGCGATACCAATCTCCTCGGGAGACTTCACCTCGAGTTCCTCCAGATTCCGCAACTCGGCTTCAATGAGGATACAAAGATCTCGTTTCACATCCACCTACTTCGTCAAATGCAACGCGCAACAATACATCTTCCGCTGCTTGGGTTCCCTTTTCAAGAGCCTGTTTTGTCTGTGGATGATTTGGATGCACTCTACCCCAACTCTCTCAATGTCATGTTGGATTGAGCTCACCTCGAAGGGCATTCGGCGTTTCTTTGTCCAGCGCTCATCATAGGAAGAGAGTCCAAAGCATCGTTCTCTGCTCAGCCATGAAGACACTTGCCCAAAAGTCGATTGCCGCTGTGAGGAAGGCCAACAAACAGTGGAAGATCAGTCTCTGCTCGGGAGCCATGATGGAGCTCGTTCGGTGCATGGAAGTGAACAACGCGAATGTCGCTGCGTGCAGAGGACCCATTGAAGTCATGACCAAGTGTGTTGCGGGAAAGAAGGTAGGGTTGGGTAGCTCGGTGTAATGCGTGTAGTATCAGGTTGGATACAATGCGAACCATCCGTTCGCCGACCCTGCGCTCCTTTCGGAGCTTCTCAAGCATTCCCGATAAATGCGTTTTCTTTAGGTTTGTGTATTGTCTTTGTTGCATACCGTGTTCCGTCTGCCCCTTTTGCTGCGTCTCGCTCGATCATCCCATCTCTCTGACGCTCTCGTCCATCCCCTTTCAAAAGTCACGCACCCCTTCTACGTTACATCCTTCTTCCCGTCCACTCACAAAACGGGAATCCTCCTCTCCGCTGCCGCTCTATCTCCTTCTCCGGTGATATTCCATGAAAATACAGACCATCAAAGCGCTCCTACTCGTCTTGCTCACGTGTCTGACCACCGTGCAAGTTACCGTGATGCGATACAGCCGCATTGTTAGTGCCAAAAAGTGCATTCGCTTCATCCCTTTGATTTGTAGATATATCGTGTCCACTACCGTGATTCTCTCAGAGGGACTGAAGGTGCTCTGCTGCACCATTTTCTACTGCATGGAGGCGGGATTCGTTCGAGGGCTGAAGGTATGTCCCGTTCCTCGTGCTCAGCGCTAGATCATCATCCAGGAAGTCTTCCTCAAGTGGAAGAACACGCTGCTGCTGTTCGTTCCCGCGTTCCTCTACGCGGTGCAGAACAATCTGCTCCTCGTCGCCATCACCCACCTGGACTCCGCCGTCTATTCGGTCACGTACCAGATGAAGATCTTGACGACAGCCCTGTTTTCCGTTTTCCTGCTGAATCGCCGTCTCTCGCTTCGCCAGTGGCTTGCCCTCGTGATCATCGTTCCCGGCGTTGGCCTAGTGGAGCTGAGCAGCAAGACGTCCACCGCGAAGACGGTGACAACGGAGCAGCACCCTCTGTTGGGCTTCATCTGCATCGTCATCTGCTCCTTCACCAGCGGCTTCAGCGGCGTGTTCTTCGAGAAGGTGCTGAAGGGGAAGAAGCACAACAACATCTGGATCCAGAGCATCCAGCTCTGCTTGGCTACCTGCTTCTTCTGCTGTCTGACCGCAGTCACATCGGATTTGCCCCGCATTCGAGAGGAGGGCTTCTTTGTGGGCTACGACAAGTGGACGTGGATCACCATCGGCTTGAATGTCGTCCTTGGGTTCCGCAGTGATCGTATAGGGTTTCTCTGGAGTGTTGATTGCCGCCGTCGTGAACTACTCGGACAACATCGTGAAGGGTCTCTCTACGTGCCTCTCTATGGTTCTTTCTTGTTTAGATATCCTTTGTGTGAGTGTAGGCGCATCGTCCTTAACGCGGACTGTCGAAGTTCGTCTTCAACTTCAATCTGTCTCCCTGCTTCGTTATTGGAGCGGGACTCGTGCTCATCGCCCTCCTCCTGTACAACTTCAGTGGAGTTCCAAGAAAGAACGAAAAAGTGTAGCGGTCGTTTGTTGCAGGAAACAAATCGTAAAGGGATTATAGTTTCTGTCCGGCTGTGGGGTTTATCTTCTCCTTCTCTATACGCAGATACTACACATGATGCGTTCTCGTGAAACACTCACATAGGTTGAGTTCTTGAAACTGTCACACACTTTCTCCATTACGGGAGGCGAACTGCAGAACTGAACAGAAAAGATGGGTCCTTCTGTATACGTTCTGGAATTGGCTCTGCAGTACATGGGATATCTACATTCCTTACGCTACACGCAATGCAAACATACCGGAATGGGTGGTCTCCCGTGTTATATATCCTTTGGAATACACCTCCGTTGTTCATCACGTATTTCGCGGTTTCCACGAACTTGTTATATAGGGACGCAACTGGCAGGTCATTGCGGGCTACTAAGAGAATTCTATAGAACGGCATGACTCTCCTTCTCAAATAGAACTCCTTTGATGCGCTTTATCGCGTCTATTGCTGTTCCACTTTTCGGGACGTTTTCCCTGGGATCCGGAAATTTAAGGGATTTCGTGGTCAGTTTCATTGTGTTGGATTCCGTCCGTTATGAACGGAAACGGGTTGTTGTTTGGATTGGATGGAGTGAAATGGGCCAAAGTGCAATGGATTTGTTATGGTTAACAATAACGAACACGCTTTGTTAAGGAGGTTCTTTTGTTAGTCTGACGATTTGTTAAGAGTGAAGTCGTTGAAATTTCATTTTACTATTATGTTTGCTCCTTCACGCAATAACGCAATTGTAGGCAATGTTGCTAGGGATTCCCTAAGTTGGAATGCTGTCAGAAAACCCACTCTTTCGGAACTGAAAAGAGAATGCAGGATCTCCTATGAACTGAATGCTGGATTCTCATTGACTCCAGGGGAACTGCTGTCTGATGTGAAGAGAAGAGTGTCTGTGGTGGAAGGTATTCAGCTGAGTGATCTTGATACGACTAAACGTGAGTATAGTTGTGGTGGCAACTGCGCCGGCGGTGGTGGTGGTGGTGACGGGCGCTTCATTGCCTTAAAGGGCTGCGGGATCGTAATTGCCGGCTTCTATATGGAAACGTTACCCCATTATGTCACGGTCAACGTTTCTGCTTTAGGACAAAGCAGAACTGGTACTGCCAGTGCAGGAAAATGGGCTATAGTAGTGACATACTACGTTCCACTAATCGCCTACAACAACGTCTCGTATTCCTATGGTAGAAACGACTGCCCTATTTGTTGCAATCACAACCCTCACTCTCTCGAAGAGATCCGCGTGATCACTGAATCCACACGAGACGGTCCTCTTTCAAACAAACACACGATATATACTTCATATACACCATCGTTTCGGGATTAATCCCATACGAACGGATCGTATTGTGTTCGACTGATACATTGCCCTTCATCATCAGAGAAAAGGAATTCGGATGGATCCCCAGCAGCGAAGCAATCTGTGCCTTCCAGTCGTCAATCGAGCACGAGGGCGACATGCTCGTCATAATCACATCTACCCCTCAAAACCCGCTCTCTCTCCTACTCTTTCCTTCCGAGAGAATAATCTTCCGCTCCTGCGCAATCGAAGGCTCGCCGTTCAGTCTCGGGACCAGAATGTACTGTTTGTGTTCGTTCCGCAATCGGCGCTCGTACGCCTTGTTCTCCTTCTCCTGGCACTCCGAACACAGTCCCGGGAAGTAAATCAGCTCCTTCTGCTTCCGATCGCTCATGCCGAAGAAGAAGCCCGCCGGACTCTCGGTGAGCGTGTGGTGAGCCAGCAGGCACGCCATCTCCTTCTCGCTCACCAGCTCCACCGCCTCGCTCCCGCCCATCGCCTACGCGTCACTCACACCGACAACCCCAACAGCGCACGGCACGGAAGACACGCCCAGAATGAAGTGGTTCATGTATCCCGGGATCACGTTGGCGTGGTGCGCGCACTGGTTCGTCGACACAATCATCTTCACCGAGTCGTAGTCGCCGTCGTCCAGCACCCAGGACCGCCACGCGGTGAGCCACGCGCCGCTCACGAGGAAGTAGCAGCCCTCCTTGATCTCCGGGAGGCTGGAGAAGTAGGAGGAGGAGATGCTACATGTGAGCGAAGGAAGCAGACATCACGGGAAGGAGCGCGTGAGAAGGCTGTGGAGCGTCGCGCTCTGCAGAATCGCATTGCGGTGCTCTGCCGGCGAGAGAGAAGAAAGATACATCGCCGAGTCGAAGGAGTGGTTCGCGATGGAGGAGTACAACGCAAAACCGCGGGGAAACGCCTTCTCTCCGGGCACGTGGATCACCACGCGCAGCGACGGCGTCTTCTTCTTCAGCGAAATGTGCACAATGTGCGAGTCGTCGCTCTTCCCCGTCTCCGCGCGCCGCGTCACCACGCGATTATCTCCGTCCCACTCATCGCTGCCTCGGTCCTCATAGTTCGCACGACGTCGGGAAGCGGGCGGAGGACTCGCGAAGTCCAAATCGTCCTTCTCGAAGGCAGCGTTCGACGCACTGTTTGCCTGGGTCCTGGCAGACGGCGCCCTCGCGGTCTTCTTCCTCTTGCACGCCGTGCAGGTTTCAATATCGCTATGTATCACGCTTCGCTCCGACCACCACCACTTCACGCGCACCGCCGAGGGGAAGACCGTCTGCAGACGCTCCCACAGCGAGTCGCCGACGATCATCCAGTCCATCTTCCGCAGGTACTGCTTCATCTTCCCGTGCTCCTACGCCTCACGCGCTCGCGCCTCCCCTACGCACAGCAGGTTCGCTGTCGGGTCCAGCGTCCTGTCGCACTGCTTGTAGAAGGCCACCGTGCAGCGTCCCGGGTGCTGCAGCAGCTTGCGCCGCCACCGCACCAGGTTCTTCAGCTGGTTCACGAACGCCGTGCTGACCAGGCAGTACCCCGGCAGCGGGCAGCGGTCGGGCTTGTTGCTGCCCGTGGTCGAACTCGACCGGTTCTGCTTGACGAACGGCTGCAGCGCCTCGTTGACCTCCACCAGCTCCGCTTGCCGCTCCAGCACGCTCGACAAGAAATCGCAGTACTGCTTCTGGCACGTGGCGCACACGACGTCCGCGGGCTGGACGACGAGGAGGTTCTTCGTGGTGGCCTGCAGCTCGTCCAGCACCTCCTTCGACACGCCCTTGAAGTGAGTTCTGAAAACTAGGAGTCAGTCCGGCACAGAGAGAAAACAGATCGGGTCGAAGTGGTCGTGCGTACACAGACACGAGTCGTCGCCCTCCTCGCCCTCCTCGTCCTCGCGCTTCTCGCGCCGCGGCGTGATGCTGCTTCTCAGCAACTCCAGCAGACTGTCCACCGCCGAGACCGGCTCGCTCTCCGCGTCGTACGACTCGGTGCTCTCTCGCTTCAGCAAGGATGAAACGATGGCTGTGGCTGGTGATGTGCCTTGCGATGTGTCCTGTGACGTGCCTTGCGACCCACCTTGCGAGGCAGAAAGCGACGCAGAAAGCGACGGGACTTGCGATACAGCTTGAGGGAAGGAATCGGAGGGCTTCGCGGGATACAAGGAGGGAGTGAAGCCGAGCGCCTTGCGGGCGTCCAGTTCCTTCACCACCGCCTCGATCAAGTCAGCGGCAATCATCCACCGACCGAGCGCCTTCTTGGGCACGAACACCGCGCGATCTCGGTCCACGGGAGGTCCGCGAATCACACACCGCTACCCATCAACCCTCCTTCGTGACTCCACGTTGATCTTGTCCACGCGCGACGCCAAGTCCTCGTGGAGCTGGATCAGAATCTGGTACTCCTTCTCCACCGACTTGCCCAGCGCTGCATTGTCCTCCTCGATCGCCTTCAGGTCCTGTGCGTCCACGTGGGAGAACAGCTCCTTCTCGCTCCGCTCGCGCTCGCGCATGGCGTTGTACACATCGCGTCGCACATAGCTACGCCTTACTCCGCCCACGCACCCCTACAAGCACATGTACGCGGACTGCACCGTCACGTTGTTCAGCACCATGCGTCGACTGCGCGACGTGCCGCCCGGGAGTCGCGACTTCTTCCTCTCCGTCAGCGCTCGCGTGATGGCGCGCAACGACGACGTCGGCGTGTACGCTTCGTCGCTCACCGACCCGTCGCTCGCCTCTTCGCTCTTCCTCTTCTTAACGGTCTTTGGTCTCGTGCTCGCCTTCTTGGGCCGCTTCTTCGACGTCGCGGGCGGGTGGACCACGCGGAACGGCATCGCCTCGATCGTCTGCGTCTCCTCTGCCCCGTCCAGCGACGTGATGTCGTGGTAGGCGCTCGGTTCGACGGTGAAGAACATGTTGGGCTGCTTGCAGGGACGCCACGGGTGCGTCTTCACTACGCGTCAAGGAACCGAGGGAGACGCACCGTCGACGTAGGGGCAGGCGATCTCGTCCACCTGCTGGTCGTTCACGTTGTACCACTTGCCGTCTAGAAGTGATGTGGGTGCCGTATGGGGACTTGACTCGACGTGGCACGTGTAGTGACCACACGTCGCATGATCACCATGGTGGTGGATCACGGAGACCAGCTCGTAGTCCGACACCTCCACCTTCGAGTCCTACCACTCACCGCACACGCTCTGCCTTACCAGGTTGGAGAAGGCGGTGAAGTCGAGACAGAGCGGGATCTGCACGCCGTTCGTCAGTTTCATCTGATTCCCGCTCCCGCGATCATACTGCAGCCGCTGCATCCGAATCATCAGCACGGGCGGCAGCGACTCGATCTTCGTCAGCACCTCGGCGTCGCACTTCTTCTGACAGCTACGCCTCACGCTCCGTCACAGCCCCTACGACGAACAGAAGTACTGCTCGCTTCCCGCCATCTTCTCCTTGGTGAACAGCACCTGCAGCGCGTCCTCCAGACGAGGCGCGTTCACCACGCAGCAGTCCTACGCGTGAGAGAGCGCCACGGTGGCGACGAGGAAGGAGAACATGTCGGGGCGGTAGAACACGCGGTGGCAGGTCAAGCAGCAGCGACAGAGCAGTCGCTTTCCCGAAAACAGAGAATCGATGCTCTTCTGTTGGTGAAGGGAGACAGCAGGGACTACGGCAATGTCGGCTTGTTGCTGGGAAATCAAGGATGACTTCACAGCCGTGAGCAACGTGTCGAAGAACTCGTGGACGTCGCACTGGACATCGGGGTTGATGCTCATGGACTTCATCAGCTCTTCCGGGTAGTACGACAGACTCTTGGAAAGACTCATCACCGCGAACAGCTTCTGCAGGGCGTACAGTGTTGAAGTCTTGTCGCTGCACTCCGCGCCCATTCTATGCGTGATTCGAATTGCAAAACGGAACAGTAGTTCGCGAAAGGGGACAAGACGGTACAGGCACTGTAACAGAACGTTCAGATAGCACGTATTGTGTGCGTTGATCAATCCGATCGGCCTGGGGTCGTCACGCATCATGGAGGTCGCGATATCTCGAACCTTTTCCAGCTCTTCCAGAATGGTATACAGATTTCGCTCTCCCATGTTGTGTCTAGGCGAATCAAACAATCCGTTATGAGAATACAGGCAGAACGGTTTGTCCTCGCAGTTTGAATTCTTCTTGTGATCTATGCGTAAATCGGAAAGCGCCTCACGTACCCTCGGCATTGCAAATAGAGCCGTGAAGATGGTAGGGATCACTCAGCTCTGACGCAATAACGTCCGTCATCGGTGCTGCAGTAGTGTCCGCCATCCTCGAATACAACAAGAATTGGCAATGAACACGTGCTTTGTTGAGAATCAACGAGAGTGCAAAATAGTCCCCTCTTCTGGAATAGAGTCAACGTGGGAGATCCCGATGAATTGCGCATGAAGCCAAGACAGGGATTAAGCGTATGAAAGATTGAAAACAAACAAATGCACTCTTAGCCTCATTACCAGCCACGGTTGTCGTTGATGTGGTTCAGTATGGTCCTTGATGGAGGAATCGGTTCTCTTCCTTCGGGAGGAGTGACAATCGGGGGATACTGATTATACACTTTATGAGCGATTTCAACACACCCAGGGTCACAGCAGCCAAACACATCAAATAAGATAGTATTCGCTGCGATTTCGCGACCATTCTCGTATTGGCTAAGGGCGTTTTCTTTACATAGTTGATAATAACGCAGCTTTATATAGTCATGGAGATAGGAGATGTTATGTCTCGGGGAATTGGAACCCTTGTTGGAAGTGTTCGATCCAACTTGTCTTTGAAGCATAACCACCCGGGACTTGTTGTTCTGGACTATCTTCAATTGGCTGACTTCTCTTGGAAGATAAAGAGTCAACTTGTTGTCTACATACTCCCATTGAAAGAGTCTTTCGTTAAACACATACGGAGTTGAGTTTACCATCGGGTACGAGTTATATAGTACATTCATAAACCTTCCATCATTAACCGGCTGCGAATTCGGTCCAGTCCCCACTCCAGGAGAGAATTGTTGTGTTCCATTACTCAACGGTTCCTCGTAAGAAGGACTATCACTGTCTTTCTTAAAACCCGCGCCTTCCTCTCCTCCCTGGGGGAAATCTGACTGGTAGGAACCGGGGTACATAAAATCAAGCTCTCTGTCAGTTCCATCACCGTTTGGGTCAGAAAGCATGACTCGCAAATGAAAATATGGTGAGTAATCGAGTCACACTAGTGGGTTCAGTCTCGAATGCCCGCACTCGAAACCGTGGGCCCTAATGAGGTGGGTTTGTGAGCGTTACGCTTCAAAATCGGAATCAAAAGTGTGTATTGTTTTGTAAATCCCATTTCCATTCAAATGGAGAAAGAGAAACAGATTCTGGAAAACAATACCTAGATTCACTAACGTCTTTCAACAAGGCTCGTATTGAATGCCAGTAGCTCTACGACGCGAAGCGTCTTCAGTACATGGAAACCAAATCCCCATCTCGCGTTCACGTGTTATCGTCACAACGAGCTTGTGAATCATTCGTATATGATAATCGAACCTCGAAAACAGGAATGGGAGCAACAACTAGAATTCCATTTCATCATTCCTCCACATTCCATCCAATGAGTAAGAAGGAGTCAAGGAAGCGACCCTCCGTCGGACAGACTCCCACTCCTCTTCGGATGATGGAAGACCCAACGCTTTGGCATGTCATGCCTTCGCGCTCCCAGCGGAAGAAGGAGAAGAAATCGACAACGGCTCCAGCAAAGAAACAAAAGATCGTGCTCGATGAGGACCAGTACGTGGAAATGGTCGGGAAAGTAATCGAACGCGACTATTTCCCCGACCTCGACAAATTCAGAACCCATCTGGAGGTAAAAGGTCTCGCGTGTCCATTATGACTAGTACTTGAAGGCTTTGGAAAACAAAGACTTTGATCGTGCAGAACGGCTGAAGTACCACCTTCTTGTCATTCAGAAAGGAGAGCCTTCCAGTGATCCGCCCCCTGTCACTCCTTACCCTGCCGGAGCAACGCCCCGAGTGGAGAACGATGTGTACAGAAACGGAGTGAATGACTCCACGGAGGATGGATCCTGGGTGGTTCACGACGTGAACAACAAGGAAATCCGCATCCCCTCTTCCATTTCGATCGGCGGCTTGACGAACATGATCACAAGCGAAGACAATCAGAACTTCCAGGACAAGCAAGAAGCGGAGCTGAAAAAGATGAAGGAGAAGCTGTGGTGGCTATACGACGGAAAGGACCCGGATAAAGAGAAGAAGCTCATGCTCTTCGACCAGGAAGAGCTAAAACAGCTCGAGGACGAGTCTGTTCGAGCGCACTGGCCCCACCGATCGCAAAACGGTTTGATGTTCACTCCCACCTTGGAGGATTCGTACTCCGATTACGGCATGAAGCTTCTCAAGGACAAGGAACCGCCACGGAAGCTAGTCGTCGTTCCGCAAAACACTCGAATTCGCACAACCACTTCGTCGGAGGAGATGCCGCCTCCTCCGCTCCCGCCTCCCGCTCCTCTGGACCAAATCGTCTCAACTCCCGTTCCTGAGCCCGGAGTGGACTTGGCGCCCACGATGACATGGGGCGACATCGAAAGCACTCCACTGTCGCTGGGCGGCGAGATCGCCCCTCTGGACATGCCCATGACGCCGTTGCCGAAGATAAACAAGAGGGAGATCATCGCGGAGAAGATGTACAAGAACATGAAGAAGACGCACGGCGTGTCGGGGACGCCACTGTAGGGTTGAGGGAGAGACGTGAGGAGTAGGGCGGGCGGGATGTCCCCAGCGGCGCAGAAGCTGCAGCAGCGGCTAAAGGGAAGAGTGTCGTCGATGGACTCGATGCTGAGGAAGTCGTACACGCCGATGAGTGCGAAGCCTTCGCTCGGAGCGGGAACGACGCCGGGAATGACGCCGGGAATGAAGAAGCGAGTGGGTTTCGTGAACACCCCGCGAGGAGCGAGGACGGACAAGAGGGTGAATCTCCAGAAGAAGTCTGTGACGGATGACCTGCTCTATCGTTGTTTGTCGAACAAAGAGACCACGCGAGACCCACCTTCTGTCGAAGGTTCGCATACCCCTGAAGGAGATACGTGAGCGTGCTCTCTATCCATGAGCCACCGAGAGAACCCCAACCGCTTATGGGAGGCAACTGCGTGCACCCGCGATAGGCCAGCAAGTAGCGCAGGTTCGCCACAAAGAAGTCGGGATTCATCTACGCCTCACTCGTGCCGGACACTGCCCACAAGAATGATGAACGCGTTGATCTTCTCCATCATCGCCGGCGTCTCCATCTTCTGGTTCTCCTCCTGACAGCGCTGGTACACGAACTGGAACAGAGACTACGCGTTACCTCCCGTCACTGCCGCCACGTTCATGATGTCCGTGTAGGCGCGGATCTTGTACAGCGGAGCCGTGGTCGACCCCGCCACGTCGATCGCCTCCACGATCGCGTTCAGCGTCTCGTTGTCGTTCACCAGCAGACAGGGCAGCACGTCGAAGGAGCCGGGGTTGCTGTTCTTGACGGTATTCACCGCCGCAACGAAGCTGCTGTTCTCGTTGCCTATTCGTCACGCGTCTCACCACCCGCCACAGTACTCCGACAGAATCACGTCCTGGAAGATGGGCGACGCCTGGATGAACACCGCGTCGGCGACGGTGGACTGGAGGAGCTGGGCGAACACGGGGTCCGCCAGACGAGGGAAGTGGTGGACGAGTCGCGTGATCAGGATCGTCGTGAAGGACTGGATGTCCGCCTGGATGTACGTGTGGAAGTGCTCCCTGTCGGCGAGCAGCGCGCCGCTCAGCGGGTTGTAGAGCGCGTGGAAGAGGAGTTTCATCGTGCTGATCATGTTGCCGATGGAGTAGTCCGTCAGGGCGTCGAGCGTGTTGGAGTGTGTGTTGACGGCCTTGTTGATCTCTTCGTCGGAGGCCTGCATTTGAATGATGCGCAGCACGTAGTTGATGTAGAACTCAATGCCGGACGCGACCTTGTCGGGGATGGTACCCTGGGCCAGCTCCTCTCCGAACTTGCTGAAACACTGGTCGATAAAGTCGTTAATCTGCTTTGTCAGCGCCATGCTCGACATGGCGGTCTCGTCCATCGCGTGGAAGGCGGACTTGAATTCGGAGTCCCAAAACTCGAACGGAGTGGGCATCTTCTTGGAGTAACAGTTCTTGGTCTTCTTTCGGTACGTCACTACATTCTTGGTAAGCGAGGTCGCCTTTTCGGACAGCAGCGCTACGTATTGCTACGAGTGACACGCCCTTCCTAGAACTACGATCGCAGATTGGTTGCACACGTCGACGAACTGTCTTGCGCCAATCCCCGAGTCTCTCGAATCGGTTTCGCTGTTGAGAGTGAGCGTGTCCATCACATTCGTTTTCACTCGGTAGAAGAAGAGATAGTTCCAGTCAAACGCGGGCGTCACGTCTATATCCGGAATAACTAGGATCCATGAGTGCAAAGACAGAAGAAACAAACCCACTTCCCTCCAGCTCTTCTTCTTCTCCTTTAGCCTCTCCAATACTAGAATGTCACGACCGAGAAACAGGAAAGTACGTCGCCGCTCGTTGACGTAGTCCACCTTGGGTTGACAGAGGTACTTGTTAATGTGCAGCAGATTCATGCACTCTTTGAAATTCTTATCCAGCGCGTCGTGGTCTTTGATCTGCACCGTATCGGCTCCTGGATACATGGTTGAAAAGAAAACTGGTGTACTCAGGTTAGCCTCCTGTTTCGTTGCTGGGTAGAGTGGATTATGTTACTTGTGAATAGCGTGCTGTTTTGACCACATTGGGTATCATCACCAGTGATATGAAATCCGTGTTCCACTGGAACATGCTCACCTAGTACTCTTGAATGCCATCAGTTGCTGCCGACAACGCGCAATCTGGAAGAGAACTCCCGAACTCCTTCCCATCGATCCGACTCGTTTCGGAAACGCTGTGTGGAAACGTGATCGACGAATCGACTCTCCCGTGTGAAGAACCGTTTTGGTTCAGTTTGATCGGGGTTTTGAGGCTTCTCTTTCGCTCAAGTGTCCAATTGTAGATTGATCTATTAGATCGCTGCCTCAGAAACAACACACGCAATGGCTGAACAAGGTAGGAGATGCCCGCTTCCTTGTATCACACTTCAGCTCTGATTATTGATAATGGATCTGGAATGTGCAAGGCCGGTTTTTCCGGAGATGACGCTCCCCGTGCCGTCTTCCCCTCCATCGTAGGTCGTCCCAAAATGCCCATGTACATGGTGGGTATGGAGAACAAGGATTGCTTCGTGGGCGAGGAAGCCCAGTCCAAGAGAGGTGTGCTGACGCTGAAGTACCCCATCGAGCACGGCATCGTCACGGATTGGGATGACATGGAGAAGATCTGGCACCACACCTTCTACAACGAGCTGCGTGTGGCTCCCGAAGAGCACCCCGTGCTGCTCACCGAGGCTCCGCTGAACCCCAAGGCCAACAGAGAGCGCATGACCCAGATCATGTTTGAGACGTTCAACATCCCCGCCATGTACATTCAGATCCAGGCCGTGCTGTCGCTGTACGCCGCTGGTCGTACCACGGGAATGGTGATTGATTCGGGTGATGGCGTGACGCACACCGTGCCCATCTTCGAGGGCTACTCGCTTCCTCACGCCATTCTGCGTATGGACCTGGCCGGTCGCGATCTGACCGAGTACATGCAGACCATCCTCACCGAGCGCGGCTACAGCTTCACCTCCACCGCCGAGCGCGAGATCGTGCGCGACATCAAGGAAAAGCTGTGCTACGTGGCGTACGACTTCGACAAGGAGATGAAGCTGGCGTCTGAGGGCAACACGCTGGAGAAGAACTACGAGATGCCCGACGGCAACATCATCACCATCAGCAACGAGCGCTTCCGCGTGCCCGAGGTGCTGTTCAACCCCGCGATGGCGGGTCGCGAGATGCGCAACGGCGGCGTGCACGAAACCGCCTTCGCCACGGTGCAGAAGTGCGACGTGGACATCCGTCGCAGTCTCTACGAGAACATCATTCTCTCCGGCGGCTCCACCATGTACCCGGGCATTGGCGAGCGTCTGCAGAAGGAGATGGTGGCGCTGGTTCCGTCGGACGTGAAGGTGAAGGTGTTCGCGTCGCCCGAGCGCAAGTACATGGTTTGGATCGGTGGCGCGCTCCTCACCACGCTCTCTTCCTTCAGCCAGATGTGGGTGACGAAGGCGGAGTACGACGAGAATGGTGTCAGCATCATCCACCAGAAGTGTGTTTAGGGCTGTTTGTTCGAGGACAAGCCGGTGTGGAACAAAGAGCGTCAAGGTACAATCACGCGGGCAATGGGCTTTCCGTCCCTCAACTCAAAAGAGAGGGGCAGCACAAGTGTCCAAGCACTCTCTCTCAGCTTCGTCTCCTACGCATCACGTTCCATTTCCATTACACACTAATGCACAAAGCGACTCCATCTCGCCAAACAGTTTCAAACAACTCTCCTCGACCTCCACTTCGCATTCCGCCGTGCCGTCCGTAATCACGATATGAAGCACTCCGTCCTTCACTCCCAGCACGTCCGTCACACTGCCGCGAATCACGGCCCGACCTTCGCTCGTCACCTCATACAGCGACATCTTCGGCAAGGAGCACTCGGGAAGCGTGGTGATGGACTCAACTCCAGCGGGACGTTTCATCCCCACACGCCACGCCTCCTGCAGACGCTGCGACAGGGAGCTGTTCGGAATCACGATGAGATACGAACTCTTCGACGTGTACAGGATTTCCCCGTTTCTACGACTCAGCAACCCGAACGGCACCCACGCATAGGAGAGATGGAAGAACTCCACGCACAGCGCGTCGCGGTCCACCGTCTGGAACTACGCGTGAAGCCCTCAGCGCACGCCCACGGGACGACACTTCAGGTCCGACTGCACCACGATGGTGCGAATCGCCTCCGAGGGACGCTGCGCGCCGTACACGAGGGACTGGTCGAAGCAGGCGAAGGACTGCACCTACGCGTCAGTCGGAAAACGGGGGGCCACAAAGTCCTGTCGAATGGGCGTCATGGCCACCACCTTGCAGACCGAATCGAACGACTCGCCCTCCGCCAGCGCGGACAACGGCTTCGCGTACAGCTGTCGCGTGAGACGCGCGACGGCTTCGACGTTGAGCGAAGAGAACCACTCGTAGAGCTGGATGCAGCGCTCCTGCACGCTCTTCTCGCTGATGTAGTTCTTGATGGAGTTGAACTAGAGTCGACGCGACGACGCACACGTACCTCTTTGGTGAGCGGGTTGTAGAGCAGCACGCTGGAGTAGTCCGACGCCACGAATCCGTTCATGGTGTTGTTGTACATGGTGATGCGGAGCGAGGACACGAAAACGGGGGACCCCATGCACTAGCGATGAGACGGGGAGAGCGCGCGTGTACGGTGAAGATGGAGCCCTGCTCCTCCTCTTTGAAGAAGACGGTGATTTGGAACGGAGTGGAGGAGGTCTCGTCGATGAGGTAGATGATGCGAGAGAAGTCGCCCGTGGAGCACCGGCGCACGTCCATCACCTTCACCAGCACGCCGCAGAGGTTCACCGCCTTGTCGAAGGACTGGAGACTGCCGATCGTGCGCAACGGCTGCTCGTAGTAGACCTTGTTCTTGAGCACGAGGACGGTCTGCGAGTGGATGGAGGTGTGTGTGGAAGGAGTGGGGAGGGAGGAGTTGAACACGGATTCCTGAATTGTGTTGGGCGCGGAGGCGGGAGAGTTCAGCACAACGGCTACGCATGAGAATGGAGTGGAGAAACGACTGTGCTTGTCGTTCTTGATGGTTACGACGGTGGGGAAGTCGGAATCGGAAGACTCGCTTTGCTGGGTCACGTCCACCACAAACGCATAGGTGATGCGCGAGCCACTCCTACAACGTGAGGAAAGAACGGGAGGAGAACAGTGTCAGAAACCGCGAAACGATGGCGCTTCCCTGCAACTCGAGCTGATCCTAGAGCTCACTCCCTGTATTGGAATCGACGTTGATGGCGAGGTGTTTTGAAATGCTCTGACACCATCCATTCAAGAACACGAGGATGACGCTCTTTCGCAGTTCCGTATTTGCTGAATATGGAAAATCAAGGGAACGCTTCACCCGTTTTGAAATAGGATATCTCTCGCCCAAAACGCCGTCAGCATGTCGGCGTGAAGTGCCGATTTGATCTTTTCCAGCAGACTCCTGCCTGATATCGGGCTATAGACGACCATCTACGAAATCAGCGCGGAAGCGCAGTTCGACGGAAACGATAGACTCGTTGACGGCCTCGTAGTCTGCAAAAACGGACAGTCTGCGATTCTCCATTATGAGCGGGAAGACAGGGGAACAATGACACTTCTTTGTTCCGATAAGATGGAGGCCGAGTTCCTAAGATCCGCTACGTCGTTTGTGAGCTTTCTGAAACGGAGTTGCAGCTGCTTCCACGTGGTGAAGAACTGCTGCGAAGATCTGACTTCCGCCGGGTTCCAGCGCTTGAGCGAGAAGACGAACTGGTCGTCGGCTATCAAGCCCTGTGGGAAGTACTTCATTACGCGAAATGAGTCGGCCGTTGTTGCCTTCGCGATCGGAGGACAGTACAAATCGGGGAACGGATTCTCCATTGTGGCTGCACACACGGATTCGCCCTACTTGAAGCTGAAGCCTGTCTCAAAGATTGAGTCGAACGGCTATTGCCAGCTCGGTGTTGAAACGTACGGCGGCGGCATCTGGAGTTCGTGGCTGGATCGGGATCTTGGAATTGCGGGACGTGTCATGGTGGTCCTGTTTTGGTACAGTGAGGTGTAGGTGGAAGAGGACGGGTGCATCCGCTCCAAGCTGGTTCAGATCGACGAGTGCATCGCGCTCCTTCCGTCGCTGGCGATTCATCTTCGCGACAGCGATGCGAAGAAGGACAACGCTGTGAACAAGGAGACGTCGCTGCGCCCAATCACGCACATGCAAGGTACAGATGTGGAGGAGGAGTGAGGGAAAGAGGGAAAGGACGACGACGCTTCGTTCCACGACAAGGAGCTCATCCAGTACATCTGCGACCGCATCCACATCCAGCCCGAGTCCATTCTCGATTTCGAGCTCTTCCTGTACGATTTGAATGTGAATCTGCTGATTGTTGCTGAATCGTAGGAACCCCGTATCGCGGGCCTGAAGAAGGAGTTCATCACCGGGCGTGGGCTGGACAACATGGCGTGCGCCTACTGCTGTCTCGAGGGCTTCCTGCAGGCAGCAGAGCTAGATCGGGAATCGACCATTCGCGTGATGATCCTCTTCGACAACGAGGAAATCGGCTCTTGCTCGTTGATGGGAGCGGAATCAACGCTTCTCGGCGACGTGCTGCGCGGTCTGGAGCCCAATCCCGACATGGAGCAGATTGCGCGTCGCAAGAGTCTGATCCTCTCTTGCGTAGTTGTGTCGTGTTATCGCTGATGCGTAGGACATGGCGCACGCGGTGCATCCGAATTACCCCGATGTGCACGAGGTGAATCACAAGCCGCTGCTGAATAAGGGAATGGTCATCAAGAACCACTGTCGTCAGCGCTACGCCACCTCTGCTCTCTCCTCCTCCATTGTGCAGAAGATCTGCAAGGAGCATGGCGTTCCGTTCCAGCAGTTCGTGCTCCGACAGGACAAGAACGGAGGCAGCACGATCGGTCCCATTATGAGCACGAAGGAGGGCATCTATACCGTGGACGTCGGACTGCCGCAGCTGGCGATGCACAGCATTCGCGAGACGATGGGATCCAAGGACGTGAAGTACGGAATCGACTTCGTCAAGGAGTTCTTGGAGCATTACGGTGAGGTAGGATGTGGCTGAACGAGCTGATGCCCCTAGATCTGCGATAAGGTGAATATAGATATGTAACTCTTGTTTGTTGGAATGCCGATTGTCTGTTCTCGCTCTCCACGAGCAACTCCGGTGAGTGTCCAGTGTGTGACAAGAGTAGGAAGTCCTATCTCTGTTTGGAAAGGGCAGAAATCCTGTTCTGTCGCTAGCCGGGGAGAACGGTTATTTCATCGCACTGGGGGCTAGCATTCCTTCCTCTCCAGCACTCCATTCCACTGCATTGTGGCTCCTCTAATTGGGTATTCTTGCTTCAATGTTATCAAGAGTTCTGGTGGCAAGAGGAATAAGCTGTCTGGCGTCCTCGACACGGTATCGAGTTTCCTTGCCTCTTCTAAGTAGTAGCATGATCCACAGTGGAGCACCGAGGTCGTTGTTCCGTCCGATTCGATTGTTTTCCGAAGCGACGGGTTTGCGCGTGTTCTCTCCAACTGATAGATAGAATCTGGAGCTGACGATGCCGTTCACTCGAGCATCGGTACTTCATTCTCCGCGTCGGTCTCACGTGTAGGTGAAACAGAGATGCCCGTATCACAGTCTCCGGCGACTCCCACGACTGATGGTTCAGCGCCTGTTTCAAACGAAGCGGTTTCGCGTAGCGTGCGCTTTTCTTGTGTGAGTCGTAGAGGTGAACGCCGATTCCACCCCAGAAGCCCCTGCAGATAAGAAGGATGAAGTTGTTGTGGGTATTGTGACGTCCTCATCACGTCCAGGATAAAGAATTGTTGCAAAACCTGCTGTCCTCCATTTCCGAGGAGGTGAAGTCAGAAAAGGACCAGAAGCAGTTGGTCTACGACGTCCATACTGAATCGCGCGTTCACCCCTAGTTTGCGACCATCATGATGGATCCCGACTTCAAGCAGCTCTTTATGTCGATGAACGACGCCCTTCCGGCGAACTACTGTAGTTCACATATATACCGCCTCATCGGTAGTCTCGAAGAACGGTCTTCTCCCCATCGTCAAGAAGGAGTTCATCGCTCGCCTGCAGGAAGAGATGATCAAGGGCACGTTCCGCCCCATTCCGACCGACACGTCGCTGCTGGGTCTGAGGGAGAAGCGCGAGGACATGACGAAGAACAACACGATCATCAAATCCGCGGAGAACGAAGAAGACGTGTTGCAGTACCCGATTCCGACGTGGATCGTAATCGTTGGGGTGCCCCCTGATGGCTAGTTGAACGAGCTGGACGAGAAGGAGGCGGAGAAGGCTGCTGAGAAGCCGGTTGAAGAGAACTCGACTGAAAAGGCAACTGAAAAGCCCGCTGAAGAGAAAGCTGAGAACTCGACTGAGAACTCGACTGAGAAGTCAACTGAGAAGAAGGAGAAGAAGAAGCGCGTGGTGTACGACGAGCAACGCAACAACGAGATCGAGGAGCAGCTGGACACGTTCGGCGTGTGGCCGTTCAAGAGCGTGAAGGACGCGCCGAAGGAGAAGAAGGAGCGCGAGGGCGTCAAGATCACGAAGAACATCATCGTGAACAAGAAGGGCGTGCGCATCGCCTACGGCGGCGGCAAGTGGGGTTGTTCACTGCGAGTGACGGTTAGGCGCAAGGACGCGGTGGCGCGCGCGTTCATTCGCCAGGGCACGGGCGTGATTCGCGTGAACGGGAAGTCGCTGATCGATGTAAGTGCGGTGGGAGCGGCTGAGAGAGAGATCTTCCCGATGGGCAACAACCGCGACCAGGTGCTGGCGCCGCTCGCCATCACGCTCACCTTCCAGAAGTTCGATATCGACGCGACGGTGAATGGAGGAGGCACGACGGGTCAGTCCGAGGCGGTGCGCATGGCGATTTCCAAGGCGCTGGCTCACTACGATCCTGTGTACTCCGTGGCGCTGTCAAAGGGTAGGAGTGCGTGGGTGAGGTGAGGGGTAGCTGGACTGCTCACAGCCGATCCCAGACAGGTGGAGAGAAAGAAGCCGGGTCATACCAAGGCTAGAAAGCCTCAGCAGTGGGTTAAGCGATAAGTGTTCTTTTACGGACTCTTTGTTAAAGCTTTCAGGACAGCCACCGTTACCGATTAGGCAACCACCATTACCGAACAACCACAACAACCACACAACACAACACCACCAGAAAAACAACAACTTCTCACAAACAAACACAACAACCTCAATTAAGCGAAGTACACCTCACCCTCCTTCACAACCATGTTATTGTTCTTCAGCACTCTCTCCGCCACCAGCGCAGGGCAACCGCCGATGAACACGTTCTCCATGGTGAGCTTGGCGTCCTTCATCGCCTTCTCCGCCGCAGCGCCGTCGATGTTCTTCCACGAGTTCATCAGGTCGAAGACCAGCTCGGCGAGGAGACCGTCGTAGTGGTCCTTGTTCTTCCACAGCTCCACGATCTGCTCCACCTTCATGTCTCCGGAGAGGAGGAGAGGGAAGAGCATGTTGCGGAAGGCGAGCAGCGCGCGCTTGTTGCTCTTGCGCAGCTTCGCGTAGTCCGCCAGGATCAGCTCCAGACCGCCCAGGAAGGTGGCGTCCGTGATCTCCTTCTTCTCCAGGAAGTTGAGCAGCAGCACGCCCACGCGACGCTGCTCCACCTCCGTGTGGTTCAGCAGGCTCTTGATGGCGCAGTGGATGAACACCTTCTGCTGCTCCTCGTCGAACTTCGCCACCTCCTCCGCCACGTCGTCCACCACGAAGTTGCGCACGTAGTCCAGCCACAGGTTCTTGCAGTACAGGCTGAGCTCGTTGGCGGCGCGGATCGCCTCCGCCTCCTCCGCGTCGTCCTTCTTCGAGCGGTTGCGACGACCCGCGACGCTCTTCTCCCACTCGGACGAGATGGTGGACTCCATGTTCTTGTCCACCTCCACCGTCACCACCCACTTGGCGTCCTTGAGGTCGCGCAGCGCGCGGATGGCGTTGATGACGTCCTCGGGCAGCAGCTTCTCCTCCTGCCACAGGTGGAGGCTGCGGAAGATCTCGTCGATGGTGAGCTTGTTGCTCGTGTCGCGCTCCATGAAGGAGCCGATGGTGCGCACCACCTGCAGCAGGCACTTGATGGCGAACACGTCCTGCGGGTAGCCCTGCGACAGCTGGATGATGATGTACAGCACCAGGTCCTCGCACATCAGCTCGTTCACGAACAGCGCGCCCAGCAGGTGGAAGAAGCCCTCTCTCGAGTGCAGGTAGATCGCCTTCGCCTCGTTCTCCTCCGCGAAGTCCGGCATCTTCTCCTCGTAGTGCTGCTGGCAGCAGTCCAGCAGGCACGCGCGGAACAGCTGGGAGTGCTTCTCCGTCATGCGGTCGACGACGAGCTTCAGAATGGTGATGAACGCGTCGCAGTACAGGTTGTCCGTCGACGCCTTGCAGATCATCGATTCGATGGCGCTCTTCAGCACGGCCGGCTCCTCGACGAAGTCCTCCACGTTGGCGTAGAGCATGTCCGTGATGAGCTCGGGGTTATCCAATGTGAACTGGTTCATGATGTTGCGGAGGGCGCGCACGCGGGAGTCCACGCGCACGTTGTTGGGCACCTCGGTCTGGAACTCCGTGAGGGGAGGAATCACCTGCTCCTTCTCGGCGATGAGCTCCTCGTGCTCGTCCATGTACTCCTTCAGCTTGTCGTAGCCAATCACGCAGTCCGTCTCCTCCATCACGGGCATCTCCGTGTTGGCGTCGCGCATCTTCAGCAGGCTGTCGACGTCGTAGCGGATGATGCCGGGAGCGTTCTCCATGGAGGGCACGTCCACCATGCTGATGGTGTTCTTCTGCTCTTCGGTGAGCTCGTTCTTGCGGAAGGTGTGTCTGCGAGGAGCGAAAGCCTTCACCTTCTTTTCCTCTCCGTCCTTCACCTCTGTGTTTGCATTTCCCTAGCGATTACACCCTCGCCAACGCGTCTACGAATCCGGATTTCTTTCCGTAGTTGGGCTTGAAGACCATTCTTGTGTTCGATTGGGAATAATGGAGCAGGGAACGAGTGGTGAGGGAGTTTCATCGACCAACCCAAGGCGTTTTCAACAAGGAGCAGCACATTCAAGACACTACATACGGTAACACAAGGGGGTTTGGATGTTCACTCCAAACGAGTTCCTCTCCACATCCTCCTGAAAAGCATCCACCAAAATGTGCATTCGGGTTCGCCACTTGGTGGAGGAGCCCTCGGCAAACCAGTCGTTCGCGATCTTCGACCTACACTTGACGCGATGCTTCACCGCCTACTTGGGGTGCGGCACGTCGACGGCGAAGCTCTGGGAAAGAACGTAGTACTTGTAGCCGAGCAGGCGCAGGTGGATGATCCACTGGACCTTGTTCTTTCCGTAATTCACGAAACGCTCGTCGAATCGGGGCAGCTTCGCGGAGCGCTTCACGAAGATGTACGGCTCCTGGATGTCGTTCTCCATGCAGCCCAACGGAGTCACGTAGGTGGTTTCGGGCAGCGTGTACCACTCGTCGAAGTGGTAGGACTAGGAATCAGCAGAAGGACACGCAAGAACGTGGGTGCGGGACTTCACTCTGAAGCGATTGCACGAATGGTCCGCGATGCAACGGAGCACGTCCGGCTTTCGATTCGGCAGTTTGTCCTTCACGCTAGACACGTTACACAACACACCGACGCATACTTGTTGATGCAGCCCGTGAAGGTAGTGCACTCCACATCCTTGGGCAGCACGTACTCGAACGAGGGGACGATGGTCGCCGTGTCATCTCGCTGTAAGAACTCTCGCGGCAGGGAGATCAGCGTCTCGTAGAGATCCACTACGCGTGAGAAACAGCGACAGAAGAAACCGGCCGGCCACATGTCCATATCCGCGAGCCAGAAGTGCGACGTCTGCACGCCGTCGATGGCGATGTTGCGGAGCATGTTGATGGGGTAGGGCTCTGCACTCTCGCTGAAGTGGGCAATAATATTCAGGCGAGACGGAACCACCATATCCCGTATGACGCTCTGATACACGGCCGCTCCGTCGCCGTACAGAAAGAACGCGATCGAGAGAGGACTACGCGCTCAAGTCAAGAGAAAGAGGATAACCCTTGCCAGCGCTCCAACCAGAAGGGAAGGAAGTACACTCGCTCAAAGCTAGGCGTTACGATTCCCCTCCTCCCTTACCTCGACTGGGAAATGACGGTGAAGTCGAACTTCTCCTAGGAATGAGAGTGGCTCCACTGCCCCACATTTGGATTGATTACGGGCTCTCTCACGGAGCTGAACGCGGCCACCGATCTGTTAGCCGGAAAACGGATGACTCCCATTCCTCCCAAGCAGAGCGCTACGAAGGCGCCCAATAGAACGAAGAAAAAAGCTATAGCGATTCCCCTCGAATTCATGGCTATAACTCTCTTGTCTATTGAAATAGTGGGCTGCACGACCCGTCGCGCAACCGTTTCTTCTATGAAGCAGATTTGCGGTCGTAAATAGGATGATGACAGCCAACAGGGAGTAGAACAAACAACACTACATGGTACAAACTATCTCTTCTTAAAGCCGTATTTCTTTTGTTCGTAGAACATATCCGTTTTCGCTGTACCTATATTCACAATCTTGGGACAACCTAAACATGAACCCTTTTCCAGAACGAGGTACCATCTCTCTACACATTACACACCACCTAACCAACCCTTACGTCCTTCTGCATCACCGTGCACTCCTTGCAGTAATACGCATCCGAAACACCGGGACCTCCACAAATCACGCAACGACCCTGGTAAGATCCGTAGTTGCATTCGTCGCAAATATGAACCAGTGTGCAGGGTCGGACATACGTATCGCAAATCACGCACTTGCCATCGCCTACGATGTCACCCCACTGTCTCGAAGACTCACATTTCTCACACAAACGGCCAATCGCTACAAGTCAGTCATCAACGCTTGTTCCTACCAGTACCAGGAAGCTTTCGGCACATAACCAAATCGGGATGATGCTTAGCCATGATGAATAATCCTTTATGAGAATGGAGTTCTTTAGAACATGGAAGAAACTCCCGTTCGAGAAGGGGTCTTTTCGATACGAGGTGTGGTGCGGGTGTGACCTGTGCTTAGTATGGAGCAGGAATGGAAGAAAGAGGGAGGGAAGTGATGAGTGCGTATTCTTCGATTGGAAGGTGGGGTTGTGTATGTTGGAATGAGCACATCTCATTGCAAATCAAACAGGTGGTTAAGGGAGAGGGTGGGATTGGTTGCATAGTACGGTGCCACAGTGACTCCATAATCTGCTTCATGGAGAGTAGAGGTATTTGCACACTGCAATCGCCCAAGAATCTGTCGATGAGCGACCCCGTTTCCAACTACGCATACTACTTCACCACCCATCTCTCTTTCGTTGGGACCCCTTTCAAGAGGGATCGGGAGGAGTGTTAGGCAATGGAAAGAGGGGAGGTTTCCGGGAAATTTCCCGATCCTAACAGTGCTTCTCAGCAATTGAATTCATTCTTTTGTTATGTTGAAGATCGGTTCTTGTGTGAAGCTTAACTCTGGATATATGATGCCCCTCCTGGGTCTTGGGTATCCTGCTGACTAGCGTTGTGATTTCTAGAACCTACCTGGCTCCGGACAAGGAATGCGAGAATGCCGTGATTGCAGCAATCAAGGACGGCTACCGTCTCATTGATACGGCTGTTGCCTACGCCAATCAGAAGGCCGTGGGCAATGCGATCAAGAAGTGCATCGACGAGGGCATCGTGAAGAGAGAGGAGCTGTTCATCACGACGAAGCTGTGGCTGACGGAGTGGAAGCCCGAAGACGTAGAGAAGAGCGTGAAGATCTGCCTCGAGGAGTTGCAGCTGGACTACATCGATCTGTTCCTCGTTCACCAGTCTGTGCTGATGAACCTTCCCAAGGATCTGGACGAGAAGAGACGCAAGGGATACTTCTTCGACCGTCCCCTAATTCCCGAGGACGATCCCAAGTACCGTCTCGGCTACAACATTGACAACCTGAAGCAGACGTGGGGTAAGATGGAGGAGCTGTGCCGCGCGGGACTGCTTCACTCCATCGGTGTCTCCAACTTCTCTGGAAAGCGCATTAAGGACATGCTTTCCTTCTGTACCATAAAGCCCGCTGTGAACCAGGTGGAGCTGCACCCCTACCTGCAGCAGTGGGAGACGAAGGCCATTTGCGACGCGGCCGGCATCTACCTGATGGCGTTCTATCCTCTTGGCGGCTCTGTCAAGACGCGCTCCTCGACGAACCCCGGTCCCATGGAGGATCCTGTGATCAAGCGCATTGCGGAGAAGTACCACAAGACGCCTGCCCAGATTGTGATTCGCTGGGCTGTGCAGAGAGGCACCATCTGCATCCCCAAGTCTTCTCACGAAGAACGCATCAAGGAGAACTGTAGCATATACGACTTCGAGCTGAGCGAGGAGGAGATGAGCGAGATCAAGGCGATCGACAAGGGCTTCCGCTTTGCGAAGAGGTCGTTCCTGGTCCCTAGTCCTCAGGACTGGAAGGACTTGTGGGACGGTGAATACTTAGCTGAATAGGAGTGTTTGTTGAACGAATTCCGAAAAGAGAGCCGATTTTGGCAATCAATCGTTTTTCACAGTATCGCTTTGGATGGGGAAGAAAGAGGGCACGCGCGCAGAGTACAACGAGGAGGAGCGAAGGCAGTGATTGTACTCCCGCAATGACGCGTAGGAACTTCCTGCTGGGTTTTCACAACCGCAAACAGCAGCGAAAGGTGGACTACTTGACAAAGAAGATGCTGAACGAGAAGAAGGAGCACATGATGGAGCGCATTGCCGTAGGTGTGAGGGAGAGTCGTCATCGCAGAGGAAACGAAACCTCCTAAGGCGAGAAAAGGAGCTGGGACTGATGGATACACACGCGAGTAAGAGCACTCCGAGTAGGCGCTGTTGCTTCACTGGACGCGTAGAATCTACCGAAGAGCACATGAAGGACGACTTCTCGAAGAACATGTTCGGCACGGACGAAGTCACCGTGACGGTTGAGTATTCCGGCGATGAAGACGGGGTGGTCAACGACGTCCCCGACGAAGATCTGCTGAAGGACGACAACGACCTGGAGAAGGAAATCGAGGAGCAGGAGGAGGAGCTGAACGAGGAGGAAGAGAAGCTGCTCGAGAATGTCAAGTGGGACGACGGGGAGTGATTCACTGTAGGCTGAGCGACCGCGAGATGAGAAAGATTCGCGAGCAGGCGGCGAAGAAGACGAAGAAGAGGAAAGGAAAGAAGGGCGGAAAGAAGAAGGGTCGTCGATAGCGTTCTTGTTGAACAAACACGGCAGCAGTATCCGTCCTCTTCGATCATGTTCATCAAGTAGTAGGTGTTGCCGCGCTGGAAGCCGATCTCATTGCCGCATACACCACACACGAGCGGATACCCAACCGGAGTGTCCTTGTCGCCGGTGCCTTTCACATCCCCCTTCACCACCTGGTCGAACAGAACAAGTGTGTTGAACACCTTCGACGCCTTGTAAACGACGTCACTCTCCCGCTCGTCCACTCGCTCGATCTTCTGAAACACGCCGTCACTGACGCTACCCATTCAACGCACAAAAGAAACACTACCGGGAACACTTGTAGCAGATCGTTGTAAAGCAACTGGGACAGCACAATATCGCATCCGTCTTGCTCCTCTTCTTGTGGTTATCTGCAGCGTGAGTCCACATCGTCACACCCACAATGACTGTCCACTGTCCACTCCTCGTTCCTTTCGTCCAATTTCGGGTCATAGAGCTCATCTCTCTCGACGTTGATGCCCATGCTCTCTACTGTTCAGCCAAAGAACGCGATCCAAACGCAGCTTCTCCAGCTCCTTCTTTTCTTTGTCTGTCAACTCCTCCACCTCCTCTTCGGACCTACGACATCACAAATCCCATAGAGACGGACTCCACTTCACTGCTGCTCGACTCACTTCCTTCGCTGTCGCTCCGCGGCTCTGTGTAATACTCGTTTATCACTTCTCCGTCGTCATTCTCCTCCTTGTATATGTATCGCTGTATGGAGCGCGCCTTTGGGACATCTTCGTTTTCGGCCTGCTCCTCCTCCGCGTCTTCGTACGCGTCGTCCGCCTCCATGCGCTGCAAGTAGTTGATGTCCCAGTACGTGTCCTTCATCAGTTCCTCGCACCCGGTGTCGTCGATGCAGTCGCTCTCCGACTCGGATGAAGGCGTGTCCATCCCCGTCTCGAAAACAAACAGAACAATGGAGATTCCAATCAATTACGCACTTCGTCCAATTGCGATTACTCCTTCTTGGCGGCAGCAGCCTCAGCACGAGCCTGGCGAGAAGCGAAGCTGTTCGGAGACTGTCTCTTGGCACCGGGAGCAAGGACAACGTTCACATATCTTCTGTTGTAGATCTCTCGCTTCTATCCATGAGAAACACAAAGAGGAGGACTACCTTGGCACGACCCACGTGGGACTTTCCCTTCTCCTGCTTCTCAACCTTGGGGGTCTGGTTCTTCACCTTACCGGCACGGGTCAGAGAACCGTGGACCTTGCCACCACCAATCAGACGAAGGGTCAGGCTGAGCGTGGACTCCTCCTGCACGTTGCACTCAGCAAGGGTGCTGCAATCCTCCATCTGCTTTCCGCAGAAAACCAGACGCTGAGCATCAACAGCCACTCCCTCCTTCTTCTCGATTATGGACTTGACCTCCTCGACGGTGGAGGTGGACTCGACAGCAAAAGCAGTCTTTCCTACGCGATTACACGCGACAGCCAACAATCCCATACCAGTAAGAGTTTCAACGAAAATATGCATATTCGTCTACGCCGTCACGAACCCATCACAACCATCCTACAATGTTGGTCTTCTCTCCTAGTATTGGCGCTCCCAAGCCACTTGGAGGTGGGTGGTTACAGAGGCTGGCGATTGGTCGCACCAACTGCGCACCAGTATCCTTCTCTTGATAAAACAAACACATGGAAAGCAGCTACTGTGTGCCGTTTGGGTACGCTGCAGAAATTGCCTCATCCCCCACTTTGCACAGCTCGTCGAAATCGTACTACCCTTCACGCGAACAACCGCACCTACCTGAGCAAACAGCTTCCAGTGCTCCGAAATGGACCATATGTCGGAGGGATACAGCGGCGTTGACACGCCGTGCTAGGAGTGACTCCAACTCAGAATCGCATACCCAAATCTTTGCGAATGTCGCTCCGCTGACCGTTCTGAGCACGATTCGATCGTCGCGGAGAAGCATCTACTCTTCACGAGCAACAGCGCATCTACTGCCGCACTTCGGTTGATGCGACTCAGCGCAGACTCCGTTACGTGCTGAATCGGCCAATAGACGGTGGGCATCAGTTCCGCATTCTCCTTCACGACTAATGCTCACTCCCCATTCACAGTACTACTCTCCTCAACTTCTTCAGTGGGCTCCAAACGCATGGTGCACTTCTCGTCCTTGTCGATGGAGATCCTCAGATTCTGGCTATTCTGGAAGTACACGTCCAGTAGAGATTGGAACACGGCGTCTATGCGTCACCTGCTACTCACACAACCACTCTTCCTCTCCAGTCCCGCCATCTTCCGCATCATCGCGTCTTCTCGCTTGTAGTTGGCGTCGATCATCTTCAACATCAGCTGCGAGGCCTCGTCGTCGTCCTTCTCGCCGTGCAGCTGCAGCACGTGCATCAAGAAGAACACTCGCTTCAACTCCTCCACCTCCTCCTACAACTCACTCTTCTCGCCTTGCCCCACTCGCTGCCGCACCACAACACTCGCGACGATCTCCTGCACCGCCTCCTCGCTCGCCGGCTCGCACAGCGTGTACTCCAGACACAGCTCGCTCGTCTTCACGATGATGTCGTGCCGCGTCTCCAACTGCCGCAGCTGGCTCCTCACCGCCTGCAGGGACTGCTTGCTGTATCGCGCGAAGCCCATGATGTCCGCCTCGAACACGTCTACTCTTCACCTCTCCACGCTTCCTCTACTCTGGTTCACATCGTAGGTGTTGGAGTAGGTCACCAGAGAGGCGTAGAACGGGTTGGTTCTCATGAGCTACGAGTGAGACGGTAATGGAACGGACACCGTGTCGTGGGAGTACGGCGTGACGGTGAAGTGGTTGAAGAACTCCGAGTCGATGGAGAGCACGCCGCGACTCTCGAGAAGAATCAGCAGCGTGCGCTGAATCGACTCGGCGAGGTCGAAGTGCTGCTCCGCCCAGCGGAACGAGATGAAGTTGCCCGTCGTTTCCGTGTCCATCACGTACTGAAGAAAGGCGCGAATCGTCCTCTCCGTAACGTAGTTGGTGAAGCACGACGAGTACAGCTGCATCACGTACGAGTCCGTCAGAACCGACAAACACATGGCGCCCGCCTCCGACCCGCGGTACCGACCGATCTCCTGCACGTACGCCTGGATCGAGCGGATCGCGTACAGGTGCACCACGCACTACGCGTCATCCCACGCGCTCTCGCCCACGCAAATCGACTTCAGGTTCACGCCCAGTCCGAACGCCGAGGTGGCGACGATGACATGAACGGAGCCCGTAGCGTGCGCGAAGGTGCGAAGACTCCTCTTCCGCAGGCTCGAGTCCAGACCGCCGTGGTACGCTGAAGCCTACGCCTGATGCTTGGGACGAGAAAGCACGTCGATGTTGTGGCTCTGGAGCAGGTCGCAGAGCGCCTGGGTGTCGTGGCGGAAGGGCACGAAGACGACGACGTTCTGCTTCTTGGAGGGGTTGGAGGAAAAGTACGACGACTTCAGGAATCGAACCAGCAGCCTAGCGCTCACTTCCCAACCCAGCCGTTACTGCTGACAGATGTGCGGCTGCGAGGCGGCAAGACTGCACAGCTGCAGCTCCTTGCGGTACCAGCCCGTGTCGATCACAGCCTCCTCGGGAATGCGGAGCTGTTTGCAGATGTCGCGCTTCACGCCGACGCCTCCCGTGGCCGTCAGACACAGCAGCGTGCAGGGCGTGGCGGAGGACTCTCGGATCATCCTCACCATGTGATACAGTCGCAGGTAGTCCACGCGGAAGTTGAAGGACCAGCTGCTGATGCAGTGCGCCTCGTCGACGACCAGCAGGCGAACGCGCTCCGCCAGGTTGGAGGAGAAGAGGAGGCGGCGGAAGAAGGAGGAGAACAGCTTCTCTGGAGAGATGAAGATCACTTTGACGACGCCGCTCGTGATCAGCTGGACCATGCACACGAGGCGCTGCGGCTCGATCACGCCAGAGAGAACGACGGAAGGCAACAGCGTGGGGAGCTGCTTGCTCTGGTCCTGCATGAGCGAGATGAGCGGGGAGACGACGAGGGTGACTCCGTCGAGAAGCAGCGACGGCAGCTGGTACGTGAGCGACTTGCCGGAGCCAGTGGGCGAGATGAGCACCTAGCAGTGAGAGGAGAGGAGGGAAGCGACCGTGTCCTGTCGTCTCAACACCGCGTCGATCACGGAGAGTTGCTGCTGGCGGATGGAGTCGATGCCGAACACGCTCTGCGCGATGTCGCTGATCGCGTCGTACGCGTCCTCGGGCTGGCGCTGAATCGCCTCGCGCGCCTGCTCCACGCTGTCGAGTAGTTGGGCGGACTGTTCCACGAGCTTGGCGATGCACTCCTTCTTCGTTCCTTTCGCCGGGCAGTGGATCATCTTCATGAGTGCCTTGATGTCGTCCAGCTACTCCTTACGCCTCTTCTCGTCGTCTACAGAACGGTTCTCCAGTTCCTCCTTCCAGTACTCTTCGAACTGCTCCTTCGCGCTCATCGCCTTCGGAGTCGGCATCTCCTTGATCATGCTGATCACGTCGCTGCGGTTGCAGTCCTTCCAGAGGAAGAACCCACAGGACCGGCTGTACTCGTGGCAGCAGCAGTAGAACTCGCGTCCGTGGTTCTTCCCTGCCTTCTTCACTGTACGTAGAACGGCGGGAATGCCGTGATTGCAGAGAGGGGCTGTGGGTGAGGGGTGGTTGGGAAGCGTACCGTTGCTTTGGGGGGTGAGAGGCGTTGTTAATGGAGTAGTCTGTGAAGGAGTTGCCTGTGAAGGAGGATCAGGTTGTGAAGAAGGTGTTGCTTGTGAAAGAGCAGGTTGAGAAGGAGGAGTAATCTTTGAAGGCTTTGACGGCGCCACCTCAGAAGAAGCCTTCTCCGGACTCTTCACAGACACCGCCAACACATCGAACACTTCCTCCTCCAACAACCCCGGTCCACTCCCGCTGTTCTGCAATTGCTGTTGCGACGACACTCTCTCTTCATCCTTTGCGGCAGAGTCTTCCCGCTTCGCTCGTCGGTGCACTGGGTGCTTCACGTTCAGGTGGCGTTTCAGATTCAGACGCACGTAATTCGGCTGATAGGAGAGCGGCTTGGGATCCGTAACAGCAACGTTTTCCTTTTCAGCGAGCGGTGCGGCAGGAAGAGGGAGTTCAGGAAGCGCCCTTTCGATGGGCTGGGGAAGAGCCCTCTCGTGAAACACTTTTCTCACCGTCGAATCTACCTTCTACCCCTTATGCAATTCCACAAACCAAACCAAGGAAGAAAGAAACGAATCGGTGTTTCTGAGCAGCGAAGACGATTTCGATTTCTACTAGATCGACGATGCAATACAGTGCTTACGAACTTCATATGAGGGGAAAACGTGGGGACTTGAGTAAGGAGAGCGGATGGGGTCTCTTGTTTCACCACGTTGGGATTCACATTCGGTTCTAATCCATGAATCCTGCTCAAAAGGGAAACTTGTATTGGGATTTGGCGCAAGACTGAGAGTATTGATGAAATCCTGCTTTGGTCTAGGCTACTCATCCTATTCCTTCTGATTCTACCGTTTGTAACTCTTTGGCAACGGAAACTGGCCATATGGCGCTTGTGACGCTTCCCGTTTCCCATCCTCCGATTCCCTCTTCTTGCGAGTGGGCCTATTTCGTGAACATGAGCGACAGCGCACCACCAGCTTTCCATTCCGTGCTGAAACAAACAATACACAATCACTCAAATAGCTTGTCAATGTGGACATTATATCTTGAGGTTTACCAGATGGAGCTGGCGGAAGAAGCGATCTTGGGCCAAAGATCAGCAGCCTCCTTCGCGACAGGTCCAGTGATACCGGATCCCTTCATCTCTCCCTTGGGGTTCACGATCACACCAGCGTTATCTGCCTCTCAGCCCATCTCTCCAAAGCCTACCCTCGAAGTAGAGGAACACGCCGTTCTTTCTTCTCCAGCTCTTTCTCTGTCTCACCACGATGGCGGGCATGACTACACGCTCACATGCACCAAACGATGCCTACCCTTCTTGCGAAGCTCGGGCTTACCCTTCTTCACGGAGGCCATGAACATGTCACCAGGGCCTGATGCTTAGAAACCGCCAACACAACGCCTACAGCAAGCAGGGAGTCTGTTGAGACGAGCACCCCAACGAGTGACGGAAATGACGTACAAGTTCTTAGCACCAGTGTTATCGGCACAGTTGATCACGGCACCGACGGGAAGACCAAGACTCATTCTGAACTTGTTTCCAGCAGCACCACCACGTCCTACGCATTAGAGCACGACCAGGTTCAAAAAGCCGTACCACGCTTAGCAGCAGCCATTCCTATGTGATATTCTAATGGTGGAAAGAAGGATGATGATAATACCCAATTGTTTTATTCGGCCCCTTTCAACCAGAACTCCATTTCTCGCTGGGATCACGTTTAAAGCAGTGTTAATCCTTTGGGTTGTACATAGGAGGGTGTGGAGTAGTGAAGGTCACGCACCATTCATCCACATGGTATCAAGAGTCATTTTGATCTAAGAGGAGCCGCACATAGGAGGGACAGCACGTGCAAACCCAATGCACGCTCCAGCACGGAAAACCACTCACACAGATTTGTTCCCCAAACCAACAAGGAATACGCCATGGAAAAGAAGATGGTATGCTGCGCAGAATGCACCCTAACGCGGTAGTCGAACGAGGACAAGAAGGCCATTTACAGCCAGGAGCAGAAGACGCTGATTCAGTGGTTTAAGACGATCACGGGTACGAAGTGGAGTGCATTCCTCATCGCCATAGAGGGCAAGATTCGCAATGTGAAGGCGTTGGCCACGCTCTTCGTGCTGCAGAAGAAGGTTTCCTCTGTAAAGAGCATTCTGACCGAATTCAAGGACGGAGAAGGCCACTTCTCTATCCATTTCGCTGCCAACCGCGGGTTCAACGACATTTGCGAGTGGATTCTCTCCGAGGTTCCGGAGTGCGTACGAATCGGTGGGGAAGCGTGACGGCTAGCTCGAGTACGTGGATGAGAATGGAGACACGCCGCTCACGTACGCGTGCATGGGCAACCAGTTGGAGTCGGTCAAGTTCCTGGTTTCCAAGGGCGCTCAGATCAATGCGGTCCACAACGGTCGTTCTCCTATCCAGATTGCCTGTGGCAAGAGCGATATGGAGATCATCGACTTCCTTCTCGGCAACGGAGCTGACATCGGTGCGGGGAAGGATTCCGAGGTAGGCACGCCCCTTCATTGGGCTGTGGGTGAGCATCGTGTGGATGTGGCTCGCAAGCTCCTCGAGAAGAACGCGGACGTGAACGCGATGAACAAGCACCACATCACGCCCCTCATTCTCGCCGCCGCCGGAACCGATGCCTCGATGATCAAGCTGTTGCTCGAGTTCCACGCGGACCCCTCCGTAGAATCAGACCATCCGTCCTCACGCTCAGATCGCCCTGGACGATAACATCACTCCTCTCCACATTGCCGTGGAGGGAAAGCACGTCGAGTCGGTGAAAGCGTTCCTGGCGCTCCCGCAAGCCGAGGCGCTGGCGAACAGCGCCACCACCCAGAACAAGCTGAAGCCGATCCACTTCGCCGTGGAGGGGAAGAGCGAGGAGATTGTGAAGCTGCTGATCGACCTGACGGAGGAGTTCAAGGGCAAGGACGTGAAGACGGTGATGGCCGCCATCCAGAAGCAGTTCGAGGCGGAGAAGCCGGAGGCAGAGAAGCCTGTGACGCAGCTCACTCACGCTCAGCGGAAGCTGTGCGACAAGAAGCGCGAGGAGGGCCGTGCGTCGTTCGCCGCGAAGGACTACCAGCAGGCGATCGAGTACTTCTCGGCGGCCATCGCCATCGACCCGAATGACGAGGGGTAGGTGCTGGGAGCGGTGCTGAGGCGCAGACTGTACGGGAACCGCAGCGCTGCGTTCATGGAGCTGGAGATGTTCAAGGAGGCGGAGAAGGACGCGAAGAAGGCGGTGGAGCTGAACCCGAAGTGGGCGAAGGCGCACTACCGTCTGGGCATGGCGTACTTCAAGCAGGGCTTGTACGTGGACGCTGCGACGGCGTTCTACGCTGGGTGCGAGCTGGCGCCCACGAACAAGGACTTGTCGAATATGGTGAGGAATGAAGGGAGGGGTGAGGCGTAGTTCAAGCAGGCGCTGGAGGTGGGCAAGAGAGAGCACGAGAAGGAGATGAAGGAAGCGGAAGAGAGAATGAAGCACTGAGCGATTCTTTTATGTGGTTTGGGTTACGATGGGTTTGTTCGTCACAAATCTCCCCAAGTCTCCAGGAAATGAGTTCTCCGTGCGCCATCCTCATTGATCCAGAGGGATCTGTAATTGCAACGATTGGTAGAGGCGTGAAGCGAATATTCACGGAGTAGGCTCAAAACACATGGGCAATCTCTCAAGCTCTTCGGGCCTGTTGTACAATATCTACAACACGGCGAGAACGGTTGTTCCGGGAAAGGAGCCCATCGTCACGATTGAAACGAATCGAGTGTAAGGAATGTGCAGGAATGGTCATGCCAAGATCGATTATTGAGAAGGCGAGAGGGAAGAACGTGGTGTGTATGATTGAGCAGGAATGAGCGGCTGTTGTCAGTGTTGTATAGTATGGTGTGCGTGTTTGTTGAACTCGAGTCAGTACAACGTGGGAGGTGATAATCGGTGTTGTGATAGAGGGGCAGATGAAATGACTTTAGAAGAAGGCGGATAATGGTTTTGTGATATCCAACACTAGTGACACCCCAGTCTCAGTGATGGAGGTTCATTCCACTCTCCTCCTGTCCTTTCTTCTCTAACCACCCATTTCAACTCCCCTCCCCCTCTAATGGGCGATACAAATCCTATAACCCATGCCGACCAAGGAATCGCCACTCTTCTCCCAATTCATGAGCACATTGACAAACTGAAATCTTCCGGTAAACTCAAGCAGATGCTAAATCGTGTGGGTGTTTCAGAGGAAGGCGGCTTTGATGAGAACCGACGGCATTCGTAGTATAGTGTTCGTGCAGGTGATGTGAATAGTAACGTTTCCCCTCTTCTGAGGGATCTAAGGAAGGAAGATGTGGCGAATTGGAGTTTTGCACGGATTCCGGAACTCAGTGAGTTTAATTCCAGAGGTACACGAGACGAGAAACGGTTTTAACGAATGAAAAGGCTCATGTGTAGATACAACGAGTGTCTGAGTCAAGATAGGAACTACACGAATCCCTATGCGGTGCACAACATGGTGCTGTCCTACGATATCAATGAGTATGCCTCCCTCGCCTTCGATCTGTCTTTCCCCGAATCACAAGGGTATGAAGCGATGCGCCGTGCGCAGAATCAAGAGTGGGCGGAGCAGCGACTCGAGAGAGGTGTGGGGTTCGCAAAGGAGGGCAAGTTCAATGAGGCGTTGCGCTGTTACACGGAAGCCATTGAGTTGGTCCCCACTTTTGCAGATGCCTACACGGCACGGGGTGCGGCGTACTCATTCCGCGTCGTGATAAACGCGTAGATTTGTTCGTCTTGGGAAACTAAAGGAGGGCATTGCTTGTTTTGAAATGGCACTGCGAATCAATCCGGAAACGCCAAATGCAAAGGAATACATGGAAAGAGCCAAATACATGGTGGAGTTGGGAGATGAGCGTGATGAGTAGATGCAGGAGCACACACCTTCCCTTCTCCATACGCTGCCAAAAGGACAGAGTGAGAAGGGGGTCCTAACATCACGAAAGCGCGAAACGGATCGGTCCCGAAGCGACTCGGCGCACAAGAGGCGGCATGAGCATTCCCATCATCATCACAGGCATTGTGTTTGTTTCTTGGAAAGAGTACATGTGCTGTTGAAAGGAGCTTTAGAAAACCGCTCTTGAAAGAGCCATACGAAACAGAAAGACGCCTCTCCAACAAACACACCACTCTCTACTCCTCGTAATACGCACAGTACGCGGGCTTTCCGGGCTTCGCCTCCTTCTTGCGGTTCATCGGGTCGGGCACGTACCGAATGAAGGAACCCCCACCACACTCAAGAAAGGATATGGTTTCGTCTTCCGCGTGGAACACCTGCACGTCGTCCAGCTGGCAGTCCTTCTTGATGAAGGTGGCGCACGACTCCATCACCTGCTTCTCGTCGAACGGCATCTCTGTCCCTCACTCCGTCCCCACACGCCTACCCAACGCGAACGCGTCCTCGCCCATCTGCGGGAAGTCGGTTTTCACGGTGAACGACACGAAGGCAAGGATGTCCTTCATCTGCTTCTTGTACTCTACGCCTCACTCCGCCTCACCGCCCTCACCCTCCGACGCACCCACCTTCTCCTTCACGATCGCGATGATGTTCGCGGGCAGCGCCTTCGTCTCCGCGTTGTAGTTCTCCTGGAGAATGCGCAGGGCGAACTGCTGCCACGGGTGGTACTCGCGCGCGCAGTAGCTACACTCACACTCCGCTCTCACTCCCTACACGTACACCTTGTTCGGACGGTGCCAGTTGGCGGGCAGCTTCTTCGGCTTCTTGTTCACCGTGTCGCGCAGGTTGCGCTCGTTCTTGTTGAAGAAGTCGTACGAGCGCGACAGCACGGCGTCGACCGGCTTCACCACGGGCCAAGTGCCCTTCCAGATGGACTCCGTCTTGTGCAGCAGCGTTCTCCACACGTTGTCGGCGAAGTGCGGCACGATGGGCGCCAGCATCACCACCTCCAGCTCCGTGAAGCGCAGCAGCAGCGGCTTCTCCATCGCCACGCCCATCTTCGCGCACGCGTCGCGGTACGCGTTGCGGATGCCCTGCATCTCGTAGAAACTAACGCTCACCTCCACGCTCCACCCCTACCCGATCTGCAGCGCGTCGCGGAAGCGCATCTCCTTGTACGCCTGGTCGCAGCGCACCACGCAGTCGTTCATCTCGTTCATGAAGTTCTTGTCCTACGCGTGACCACACACCCGCTCGCCCACGAAGAAGTGGTACTGCTCCTCGGGACGCTCGGAGGTCGCCAGCTCGCCGCTCACCACCGACTTGATGAAGTCCTCCTCCGTCGTCAGCGACAGAATGGCCGCGTTGGCGGTGGCGATGGCGAAGTTGGCGTCGTCGAGACCGTCACCGGCGTCGGCGCAGGCGAAGCGCGTGGCGTCGGCGCCGAACTGCTTGATGGCGTCGTCGATGGTGAGGAAGTTGCCGGTGCTCTTCGACATCTTCTCGTTGTTGAGCTGGATGTGGCCGTTGCAGAAGTAGGAGCGCGGCATCTTGCTCATGTCGGGCCAGATCGCCTGGTGGTTGTACAGCGACATCATCAGGTGGTTCTTGATCAGGTCCTTGCCGCTCACGCGCACGTCGTACGGGTACCAGTACAGGAACTCGTGTCTCAGCTTGTCCAGCTTCTCCTGCTCGATGCCGCAGTCCGCGGGGTACGCCTGCTCGTCACACGCCTCCGCCGCACTCACTCCGTCGCAGTAGATGTAGTCGAACACCTCGGGCGTCAGCAGCTCCGCCTTGATGCCCAGCGGACCCACCTTCTCGCCGAAGAGGTCGCCCTGCAGCAGGTGCGCGATGGTGTAGTACGCCATGTAGATGGTCGAGTCCGACAGCGACTCGATCAGGAACTGGGGGTCCCACGGCAGCTACAACTCACTTCCTGCCCCGACGCCTACGCGCGTGCCCAGACCGAACTGGCGCGAGCACGCCCAGCTGCTGAGCCAGTCGCAGCTGTTCTCCAGCGCGATCTTGGTCTTGGGGTTGTAGGTCTCCAGCTTGTTGTGGATGTAGTCGCGGATGATCGGCTGCCAGTCCTTCTCGCCGTACGTCAGGTACCACTGGTCGCTGAACGTCACCACGCACTCGTCGCCCGAGCGGCTGATCACCAGGCCGTTCGGCTCGTAGTACAGGAAGGCGCTGCCCGCGTCGATCATCTCCTGCTGCACGATCGGCTTCGCCTCCTCCACCTACGCGTGACGCGGAGCCGCGATCCCTCACGCGCTTGCCCGCCTGGGAGCCCACCAGCATGACGCCCTCGTAGAAGCCCTTCTTGTAGACAAGCTCCTTGGCCTCCTCCAGCTTCTGCGTGTCGTTCTGGCTCTTGATGCCCATGTCGAGGCACGCCTGCTCGGCGAGACGCTTGCCCATGCCCGGCACCTCGATGATCTCCACCACGTCGTACGGCAGCACCATCTCGTCGGTGATGTGATACTTCTCGCGCAGCTTCGGCTTCTCCTTCAGGTCGCGCAGCGCCGCGAAGTCGGTGGGGGCGTCGGAGGGCACGCAGGTCACGATGCCCGTGCCCTTCGTCATGCTGATGGTCAGCAGCGGCAGCGTGTACACCTTCTCGTACCTACGCCTCACCCCGTCGCCACGGCGCTACATGCAGTTGGGCGCCTTGATCGCCTTGCCGAGCAGGTCGTCGCCCGACACCTCCATGATCTTGTTTACCTTGCCGTCCTCCGCGAAGAGGCCCTGGTACGCCATGTTGCGCGCGCTGCGGTCGCTGCACACGTACACGTCGCCGTTCTTCATCTCGAACACGCCGTAGGTGGCTCCGGGCAGCACGAAGCAGTTGGTCTGTCCGTACATGGTCTCGGGACGCAGCGTCGCCGCCACCAGGAACACCTTCTTCTCGGCGAGACTCTTCATCACCTCGGGCAGCTCCAGCATCTGGATCTTGATGCACGTGTAGCACTGCGGAATCACGCCCTCGCCGCTCGCGCGGTCGTGGTCGGCGCAGATCTGGCCGTCCAGCGGCGAGTAGATGGAGGGACGCTTGCCGAACTTCACGCGACCCGCCGCCTTCAACTTCATGAACTGCCAGCGCACGAAGTTGTTGTAGTAGGGGTTCACGCTGGTGGTGATGAAGGAGCGGCGGAAGTCCGAGCAGAGACCGAACTTCTTCAGGTCCTTCATGCCGATGGGCGGGAAGAAGCGGAGCCAGTGCTCAGGGTCCTGCGCGTCAACGAGGGACGGAAGCACCTACCACGAACTTGGGGATCTCCTCCGCGGGGATGCCCTGCATCTCCAGAATGGTCCACTGGTGCACCTTGCTGCCGCCCGTCTTCGCGACCAGCTTCGTCTTCTTGCCGTGGAACTCGCCCGGGACGGACTCCTTCGCCTGCTCGGCGGTGGCCTCCGTCTTCTTCTCCTCGGCGGGAGCTTCCTCTACGCGTGAGAGGCGGGACAGAGCCATACCCGGGAAAACGGGAGGGCAGCCGTAGGTCTCGATTTCGTGCTTCAGCTTGTTGGCAGCGGCCTGGATGGGCATGCCCGTGCAGTGGAAACCGAAGGGGAAGATGGCTCTCTCTCCCTTGAGGGCATGATAACTACACGTGAGCGCGGCGCGGCAGAACACACCGCGTGGCAAACTCGGCCTTCGTGGCAGTGAAGGCGTGACCGAGATGAAGCATGCCGTTCATGTAGGGATAGGGGAAGGTAGCCATGAAACTGGACGTCAGAGAGGAAAGTACGGAATTACTGAGGATCGCTCATGTTGTCCGGAGCGTCGATTTCGAAAGGCTTCTCCTGTTCCCACAGCTCCTGCATCTTCTTCTCCGTTTCGAGGAGATGGTCTCTTCTCGCGAAAGACTACACGTCAAACGACGACGACTGCCCCGACTTTAGCACCAATCTAGAGAATAACACAAACCAAGAAAACGAACTTGTTCCATTGTTGTCAAATACCTTACAAAACTTGCTTTAAGCACAAAACGTTTCCCGTTTGCTAGTAAAGCAGCAATTGGCATACTGCCCTCTCGTCCCTTCCCACATTGTCAGAAACCGGGGGTATTTGCGTTACCCATTCCCCTCCGTTTGCCGCATTCCCGCATTTGGAGGTATTTCCGAATCATCGCGCAATTCGGGAGAACATGTCCATCAAGCGCATTCTGCATGTTGTCAAGCAGCAGGTCACGCCTGTTCGCGACAGTACGCGTTTTGGCGCCGGTTCTAATGGGAATAGACATGATTTGGTGGAAGCAGTTCCCCAAGGAGAGTCGCATGCTGTTTGAGTTCAAAGAGCCGTCCGATATCGAGAAATTCACACTTCACTCGGATAAGCCCTTCGGAGGTCCGTCTTTGCTCCCGGACTGAGCTGTAGGGAGATCGGAGTGCTCGCTGAGCATTATCGAAGACGAAGACAAACATACATTTGGTAATGGCTGTGTTTGGGGCTCTCATTCACAGGCCGCTTTTCCGGGCACATCATGCTCACCCCCGGCATTCCCGGAACTGTGCTGGGGAAGAAATCCTTCTGCGCCTTCCGATCCCCCGTTTTCAAGCCTCCACTCAATTTGGCGGACTATATCGGTTTGGAAATGCGCGTGCGAACGAGTAACCATGGTTTCATCTTCAACATTCATCCGGACAACATGGTGCCGTCGGACTTGTTCCAGGGCTTTATCGTGATTCCTCACCGTGACTGGGCGATCATCCAACTTCCGTTTTCGAACATGGCGTACACGGGCTATGGGTATGAGTCGTTTTGGGGAGTGATGAGTAGCTACGGCAAGTACGACAAGAAGATTCTGGACACGAAGAACATTCTCAGTGTATGTGGGTGGAGCGTTTTGGTTACGTGTAGTTCAACATTGCCATCCACGAGACGAAGGAAACGGACTTTTGCTTTGATATTGAATACATAAAGGGAATCACGTCTCTGGATGCCACGGGGAAGAGACCGGAGATGAAGAAGGGGAGAGAGCGGTTGCTGGTGAAGAATGCGGATATGAAGGAGCGCGCGCCTCCTTCTTAGTCTTTTATGCGTGTTTCTTGTAGCAAGCGGAGGGATTGTTGTTGTTAAGAGGGGGAGGAGTTGATTCCTTCGAGACGTAAAGGAATTGATGTATTAACAAGTGAATAGCATGCTCTAACAAACAACAGAATTGCTTTAACACGCTTCTTAGGGCTTCAATAGCAAAAGGAGCGAAATGGCAACTAGAAGAACCCAAATGACTCCAAAGAGAATAGGCAGAACCAACCGGTCGTTGTCAAACAGATCCAAATTGATAAGGGGATGAATTGAAATCATTACGCTCGTTTCCACTTTTCCACGCGGTCCGTTCACAAACAAAGTGAACGATCGTCTGGAAAGAATAAGTTTCGGCTTTCCTTGCACCCTGCCCGAAATCGGGTCCACGCGGATTCCAGCGGGCAATACGCCATCCACCATCACCATGGAGTGAATGCCCCTCAAAACGGGGTCTCTCGGCTCCATCACCACGTTCATCGTCAAGTCCCAGTTCACCTCCTCAAAGAAGAACTCCGTCTTTTCGATCTCCTCGCACGCGTCCACCGCCGGCAGCAGTTGCCCGTTCTGGCACTCCTGCATCACACTCCCGCGGAAGCCAGCGGGGCAGGGCAGCGAGGCGACAAACCCGCTGCGCACCTCCTGGTCCAGCTCGGGGACGTAGCAGTTGTCCACAGGCTTCGCGGTTGTGAACTCGACGTCCCCGATGGAGAACTGTCTGTCGCTGCACACTCTTCCGTTCGTGCTTGCAGCGTGCTTAGTTCCCTTCCTGTTCGCACTGTCAAGTTCGTCGCGATTTGCGTCACCTTCAAACACATCGCGATTTGCGTCACCTTCAAACACATCGCGACTTTTAAACTCATCACGACTCAAACCACTCTTTAACTCATCACGACTCAAACCACTCTCAAACTCATCACGACTCAAACCACTCTCAAACTCGCGACCCACACCCAACCCTCCACACTTATCAACGACCAGCTTATACGCGTTGAAGGGCGCCGTATTGCGGAAGGACCAGTGGAGCACCTGGTGAGGCACGAGCGCGATGGCGCAGTCTGCCGTCATGTCCACTTTATCAAGAAGAACTTCTCTCTCCGCGTCCAGACCGAACACCCGCCAGGCAGTGGGGATGGCGTTGGCGCAGTCGTCGAACGACATGGTGTACGACGAGACGATCTTCTTCCAGAACGGCGGGAAGGACCACCGCAGCTCCACGCCCTTGCACTGCCCGCGCGAGGCGAAGACGGTGCGCGAGTCGCGGTCAAACGCGAACGACGACGCGAACGCACCCCTTGTCTCTGGAAACGTGCTGGCGGCACCATTAGCCATCCGCTGCTCCTCGTATCGCTGCAGGCGCGCCGTCACTGCCAACGGCGGGAGCGTTCGCTCCGTGTCGGAGAAGGTCTCAACGGTGATGGTGTTTTCGCCCTCAACGAGAATCGAACCCGCCGTGCTGACGTCCACCACCACCCTCGTCGCCGTCTGCGGGTGCTCGGCCAGCACGAGGACGCCGTTCACGCGGATGCGCACGCCGCACTCCACGGTGGCAGCCAACTCCAGATTCGAGTAGTGCTGCGAGGTGTCCGACGGGACCACGAACACGTTCCAGAAGTACCCGTGGCGCGACACATACAGCGCGGGAGGCGAGGCCACTCGGTTCCAGTTCTGCGAGAGAGTGGAGAACCAGTCCTCGTCCTGCGCGTGGTAGTCGCAGTACCACGCGCCCTTCGAGCCCACCAGGTACCGCGTGGAGAACTCCCACACAGCGTGGTGGTCGCCGGGAAGCATGGAGCCACCCACCAGCACGGAGCCGTCGGCGAGGGCGAGCGAGACGGAAACATCATGCCACTCCGAACTGTGGGGGGAGAGCAGAATCAGCTGGTAATCGTCGGGAGGAAGCCAGAGCGAGAAGGACTTCTGGACTCGGTCAGAGGAGGCGGTTTGGTGGAAGAGCACGCGATTCGAGTAGATGCTGGAAAGAGACAGCTCCAAGGGGCGTCCGTGGAGCTTTGCGTCGATTTGAAGCGATACAAGGGTTTCCTCGTCTTCTGCGGACGTCATTAGGTTCTTCATGCGGTTGAACTCCAGCGTGGAGGGAAGAAGGAAGACTGCGTTCACGGCTGCATCAACGACTGTAAGCCAATCATTCTCCCGGAACAACGAGACTCGGAAGGAAAGGGACGCGTCGACAGGAGCGGACTCGATGGAATACTCTCCCGACGGCAACAGCAGACTGATGACAGCAGACTGCGTGTAAAGGGGCGCGGAAAACGAGGAAAGAGGATTCCGCAGCAACAACGCGAAATGGGGCGTTGAAGAAAAACAAAACTGGGTGTAGAGTAGCGGGCCATAGGGCTGTAGTACGGAAGAGTGCGGCGGGTAGGAAACGACCATTCCGTGGAGAGGGGTGCTCGGCGAAGCTTGGTAGTGGAATAAAACCGTTCCGTTTGCGATAAGTTCCAGCAAGCCACGGCTGCTGAGCAGAGTGCTGCTCCTACGACTTCATTCCTCGCCCCCATAGCCCACTGCTCATCTGACGTTATATAGTAGTATCCACGCTTCATGCAAATAGAGTACACATTCAACACCTTCCGGTTGTCGTTCAACAGAGAAACGAGGGGAATGGGAACGGGCTTTGCCTCGGACACGGAATATACACGAATTGAAGCGCCCTCTTCGCTTTGCACGTCCTTCACGTGGAGAAGGACCTCATCCTCTCCACTGTCGCAGCGAATTCCCGTAGCTAGTCATGAATTCAAAAGAGAACGCGCACCGGACCCCAGAAGGCATAGAATCGCCAGACAAAAGAGAATCATTGAAAGAGGCAAAAATGCTCAAACGGGGGATCGAACCCCAGACCTTCGCGTTATTAGCACGACGCTCTAACCAGCTGAGCTATTCGAGCTTGCTTTTCGTTCTTCCCAACTCCAAACGAACCCCCTTCTCCTCATGAACCGAAGAGCCCTCTCGATCCAGCCCATCGCCACCCATCGCGCAACAAACAGCGCAGAATACACTACTCAGTAGAAAGCAACACCTTGGCAAAGTCCTCGTATTTGATCGTATCTGTATATCCCAGCGTGCGGAAGAGACTGTCGATCTCGTCCTCCGGAATCACCTCTCCCAGATGAGAGAGAATCTGGCGAAGATCCGCCGTCTGCACCGTGCCGTCCTGGTTCTTGTCGAACATCTTAAACACCTGCACGAGACTCTCGTAATCGTCTAGCCATCACGCCTCTTCTCGCACCCCCACTCGTCTGCGTCCTCTTCAGCGAAATCGCAATGTTCAGCACGTCCTCGAAGCAGAGAGCTGTTTCGTTCGCCGACATTCCCTTGATCACAGTGTCAAAGTCGTCATCGAGCCCGGGAATCCCGCTGCCGCGGATGATCAGAATCGCGTCGTTCTTCTTGATCCTCCCGTCCGCATCTGTGTCCAATACTGCAAAGTAGTCTTTTAGCTTTTGCAACTACGTGATTACACAAAGCGAAGACGGAAGGTCGCTTACTTCCTTGGATGACAACACAGAATCCATCTTTTTGATGGCTTCCGTTTTGGCGGAAATCGGGGCTTCTTCGCGTCTTCGTTCAAATCGCTCCGTTTTCCGCCACTTCGATTAGAACGCATGTGTACTCATTACGGAAACCGCTTTTCTTCTTTTGAATCAGAAATATGCTGCTTCCAATCTTTGCAATTGCATTCCTGTTTTCCGTTACCCAAACGCTGGACTTGACGAAGGAGTGACTCTTCCGTGTGCCGTCATCACCGTGTAGTGGACTCAATATCATGAGCAGGGAAAAGCTGCAGTACGGTCTCGACAACAACTACACCGTTCTCGCCCTGTGGAACAGCGAAAACTGCGTCTCGTGCTCCAATCACATATGGGAAGTGTACCGTGCCATTTACTCCTTTATGGACGAGAAGCAAGTCCTTTTTCCTCCCCTTCTTCATTGTAGTTCTTTGTCCTCGCGGCGACGACCGGGAGCGACGAGAGTCTCGACATCGAATACGAAATCGATCCGAATGAAGGGGGCACCACATACCGTCTCTTTGTCGAGGGATCCCATGTCCCGCTGCGACGCATCGAGACGGACGAGCCGGAGGACAGAGATGATTTAGTACCCTTCCTCTTCGCCGTTTAGAGCTAGGTAACGTGGATTGCCAAGAGCACGCACTACGCTCCGCAGCATGACTATGTTTTTGAAATTACCCCGGATACGTACGACAGCTTCTTCAAGAAGAACGCGTATCGCAGCATCATGGTCATGTACTACCTCCCCCAGCTGCAGCAGTCTCAAATCACGCTCGTTCAGTACCTGCGCGCCGCGCTTGCGTTCCGCGTTCTCCTTGTCACCCCCTCTCACCTGCAGATCGAAGCCAAGGTGGTGTTCGCGCGTCTGAACTGCAACGGCAACAGCGACTTCTGCACCTCCAAGGGCGTGCAGACGATCCCGACGTTCACCCTCTACCCCAAGAAGGACCTCCCCTTTGACGGGAAGCAGCTGGAGACGAAGCGAGGCGAGGGCATCGTGCTGTACCTGAACGAGAAGCTGGGTGGTGGATCGACTGCGGCGTGAGACATAGGCACCGAGGTGGATCCCAAGGGAGGCTTCAACGAGCAGTACGGCAGAGAGAAGGAGCTGGACCGTCTCGCTCGTCTCTTCATCGCCAACGTGGGTGTTGTGTCGAGGGGTGACGGGTAGAAGAACGCGAACCAGCAGAAGCGAATCATCAAGGAGACGGCGAAGCTGCGGAAGCGTTACCGCGCGACCGCCAAGTACTACAAGATCATGAAATCTGTAGGGCTGCGGGAGGCGTGTGAGCGTAGTACGTGAATGAGGGTCCCACTGTCATCATGCGGGAACTGAGGTCGATTCGAGACGGATTGAAGACCGTGTCGTTCGACGACCCGCACTACGCGACGCTGCGGGCGCGCGAGAACATCATCCACCAGTTCGAGGCCATCAACACCAACCAGCTGGTGCACCTGAACCCGTGGTCGTTCGACAGCGTGGTGACGGGACTGGACGACGTGATCGTGCTGTTCCACACGCAGTGGTGCGTGGAGTGCAGGGACATGATAAAGGACATGGTGGGGGCGGCGAGGGAGCGTGACGGGTAGGAGGAGCAGGCGAAGACGCTGAAGGAGGACGTGGTGCTGGCTACGATGGACGCGCAGCTGTACGTTGATTTCTGCGTTAGTGATGGCGAAACCGCTCATGCGTAGGCGGCCTTCCACATCGACCACTTCCCTGCAGTGAAGTTCTTCAAAAGCGGAGCCGACGTGATGGTGCGCATGTGCGCTTCCTCTTATGCGTAGAAGCCCGTGGATGTGAGTGCTTCGGGATGGAACGACATTTTGGCGTTCATCCACCAGCAGTTCGACGACGAGAAGGAGTTGTAAGCTGTTTTACTGCCTGTGTCGTGTTTCTCCCAAACAACGCCATGATAGTGTACAAAGGCTACAACTCGGAAGGCTCCTTCGCGGCGCGACTTTCCGCGATCTGCTCCACCTGAAACTGCTTGTTCATGTCTTGGATCATCATGTTCAAACGCAACTGGTTCGTCTCGATCCGCTGCAGCACGCTCGCCTCCCCCATCAACGGGATCACGCCTACACAGTCCACGCGAGCACGAACTCCTACTGCACACCGACGATTCCTCCTTCGTTTCCTCCTCTTGCACGGGAACCAATTCGATGCGATGTCCGTTCGAAACGGAGTACGACACGTACTTCTTGAGCTCCGTATAGCTCTGGTTCAGCAACGACACGCAATTGTACTACGACTGAATGCGAACACGCACAAACCACCATCCGGTACTTCAGCAAACTGTACAAGTCGGGACACTGGTAAATGGTGCCGCGCAGCACGTAATACACGGCCAGCGGCGTGTCCTCGTCTCCCTTCATCGTGTGCTTCGGGTACTTCACGATCTTGAAGAACTCGCAGCTCTCCACAGCATCCTTGTCCTCGATCTCGATCACGTCACCGTCGGAGTAGAACGGGGAGCATCGGAAGTACTCCAGCGCGTTTTCGAGCGTGAGGCCCTTTGACAGGAACTCCTCATCCACGAAGGACGTCGCGTACATATCCACGTGGTTGCTACTGTAAAAGAAGTCGCCCTCTTCCTCCATCGCGGCGCAAAAGGGTTTGGGTGTGAGATGGAACTGGGCTTTCGTGGAGCAATATGGCCCCCAATTCGCTCCCAGTTGTCGGGACAATGGGTCCGTGTTGCGTCGAATCCTCCCTTCTTCTTTCCACCGCATCCCTGAGATGCCCTCGCCCGAGATCCCGAGTCGAATCGACTGAATCGGAGTGGAGGTGCTGAATGATCTGGGTCGAATCATCGAGGCTAGTCGGGTCGCCCCATTCCGCCAATAACCGCGGTTCCAGAATCCTTGTGTTCCCATTTGGTTTCCTTATTATCCTGTAATCAAATGTTCGCAAGTGAAGAGCCAATTGACCTCGGTCATCTGTCGATCTTTTCGGTCTGCTTGTTCGCCGTTTTGTTAGTTGGACACTACATCCCGGCCATGTTTAAGATGGGAAAGGCGGGAAAGAAGTGGTTCCTTATCGTCTTCTTCGGAATTTGCTTGGGCATCGCGTTCAACATTGTGCTTCCCAGTAGTCTGCATATAGTGACCGACGCGTGGGAGGCGTACCAGAATGCGACGGAGGACGAGAACCTGCTCGAGCTGCTTTCATTCGCTCGCCGCCTGGACGACGATGACGACGATGACGACGACAGCTTCAGAAGAATCATCGGCGTTGCCATCTGCTTCGGCTTCATGGTCCTCTTCGTTGCTGAATTCATCTCCAAGTCGATGACCAAGAAGGCGCGCGCCGCTGAGATCCAGCTCCCCCTGGTCGGCAACAAGGAACAGGACCGCGACGAGTACAGCCGCGGCGCTCTTAGAAATCTCTACGTCTCCTTCTACGCATTCTCTTCTCTGGGTTGCATGGGAGGCTACCTCGTGTGCGACAGCAAGGTGCAGAGAGTGTTCATTCTGATTTCGCAGGCTGTGTGCCTGTTCCCCGCCAGTGTCCTGTTCGGTCTGAAGATGCGCGAGGACAATATCTCTTGCGGCAAGAGTGGGCGTGTGTGTTGGAGTTGACGTGTAGATCTGCTGGACGCGTTCCTGCAGTCGCTGGTCGCTCCTGTGTGCAACATCGCCTTCATCCTGCTGATGAACCTCTTCCACGGTGAGCTGTACGATTTCGTCATTTCGCTGGGCTATCCCCTGTTCTGTGGTCTGGTTCTCTTCTTCACGGTAATGTACTTTATTTCCATGGTCCACGTGGAGGAAACGGTTACCTCTTCTATGATTGCGATCTTCAGTATGATTCTTCCGTATTTCGCCTTCTTGCTGTTTGGAAGGGATTAAGTGCTCTGTTTCTTGCAACCCACACCAGCATCGTATAATACACTTTCAACTGTCAAACAGCCCCTTTCCCGTCGACAGGCACTCCTCGTCGTCCGAGTACACCTCGCTCTCCTTCTTCATTTGTCGCTCGTGCCGCTTCACTCTACGCATCACGCTCCGCCCCGACCCCAACGTTTCGCTCACAGTGCTCTGCACCAAAAAGGAGGGCAGGGACGCCATTTCACGCGTGAGTCGGTCCACGCTCTTCTCCCCTCCGTTGTCCATGAGCACGTCAATCTCCAGTCCCACTTGCGAACTCACGTCCTTGTCTACGCCTCAACACCCCGCCCTTCCCTCACTTCGCGACCGACCGCCTCCGCCTCCGCCATAGCCGCCCCTGTGAACGGATACGCCCATTCCCTACACTCAACGGAATAACGCAGCGGTACTCCAACGGACGCATCGCGCAGTTCGTTCTCGATGGAAATCGCCGGATCCACGGAGTGGATCTGCTTTCCGTTCAAGCGCTTGATGTAGCCGAGGATGCTGGAGTGGAAGGGGGTCTCCGCCTCCATCTGGTCCTTGATCTTGTTCTGCATCGCCTGGATGTCCTCTTCCTCGTCGTTGTGGTTCGGCATGTCCATCAGCTCCGACCCGCAAAACCGGCACACGTAGCACTTCATCCGGTCGTTGAAGTAGTTCACCGCCTCGATGATCGTGTAGCGCTTCTTGCAGCCCGGGTTGCTGCATTCCTTAGGATGAAGCGCATTCGCAGGCACTCACCAACCGCTCCTTCTCGCAAGAACGGTTGAAGATCTCGTTGGAGACCTGGACCTGGTACATGCGGTGCAGTCTGAAAAACACCACGTTGATGAAGTGGTCGTAGTTGATGTAGTAGATCAGAACCGCCTTGTCGCTCTCACCATCACCCAACCCGCTCGACTATACTTTCATCATCTTGCCCTCCATGTCGCGCGCACGGTCGTGGTAGTTGAAGCAGCGGATCAAAGAGCCGTCGATCAAGTGGTTGATCGCCTGTTTCGCCTATCCGTAACTCCGGTTCTCTTCCCCCACCCATTTGTGATGCAACAGCAGCTTCGTGTCGTTCTGGACATCGTCGTCGCGCAGGTACTTGTTCCGAACCAAGTAGTCGGCGATCACGTATTCCGTGTCCGTATAAAACGCACTAGCCGTGAAAACGACGGGGATGATCCACCAGATAACCTCCATGAACATTCTCTTCGCAATGTCCAAGTTCTCGGCCGCGCTGTTCATTGCTGAATCGGGACGCTTGCGAGGACGATCGAAGGACTGTTTATGAAGAGAGGGCGGAAACGGGAATTTGCGATTCTTAGCGACGCACCATTGTTCTCTTCCTCGCTTCCTTTCCTTTGTTTGTTCTGCGCTTTCGGTGCCCACCCGTCGTTTTCCTTCAGTTTTGAGCGTTAGGGAACTAGCAAGAGCATTTGGTGAGTGGTGTGTTCCCCCTCTCAGACACAGATGAGCGAGAGTCAGTCGCAGAGTATGAAGGAGCAGAGGCAGGAATACCGCACGCTGACCCGCGTGGAGAAGACGAGCGAGTTTCTTTCCGGTACGCACTCTCCCCCCGTCTCACATCGAGGTCTCTCCGTCGACATCAACCAAATCGAAACAATCAGCAAGCACATTATCGATGTTTGCAAAGAGCACGGCGGCACGCTGCCCATCAGCGACGTGTTCAAGATCATATCGGCGGATGCGCGACTGATTCTGGACAAGCGACAGGCGCAATTCGTCGCGTCTCACGGCGTAAAGTCGTTCTTCTTTCCCCCTGTGAGCATAGAATGACGCTCAGAGACAGAAACATCATCATCCGGCCCATTGCTCCGCGCGACCGAAGTCGTTTTCTCGATGGTCGCTGCTCCTCCCGCGTCTGAGTCATAGGCATCCACAGCCTGTCCAAGAACACACTGTTTCTTCGTTTTCTCTCTCCTGTGAAGGAACTGTCCTCGAGTCAGGTGGACTATCTGCTGAACGTGGACTTCGAGGACCACTTCGCTCTGGGGGTCGTCGAAGACAAGGAGCCCTACCCAGGCATGGGCATTGCACGCTACATACGGTCGTATGACAACCCGCTCGAAGCGGAGTGGGCCGTAACGATCGTTGACACCTACCAGGGCCTGGGACTTGGCAGGATCCTCTTGTACGCGATCAGCGAAGTGGGAGTGAAGCTGCTCTGTGACGCCTAGATCGCCTATTCCCACGGCATTCGTGTGTTCACGGCAACGATCCACCCTTCGAATCAACGTATTTTGAGCTGGGTAGAGGAATTGCATGCTACCAGTACGATGACGGAGGACGGGTACGCCACTCTCCTTGCTGTGATTCGTAGTCGCGTTTGGAAGTTCAGCCTTCCCATTCCCGAGTCCTTTATGAATGATCCGCGTATCCGAGAAGAGTTGCAGCGCATTGTTGACGGGAATGGGAATCTTCCGCTGTGTCTTGCTGCGGACATGAACGACGAGGGTTTGGTTTGTGGAGTGGAGTGAGGCGTAGCCTTTGATCGCGTGATGAAGCAGATTTGATTGTCCATCTGTCGTTATTTGTTTCTCTTTCGTAGTGAGACAGATTTGATTGTCTATCTGTTGTTGTTTGCTTCACTCTCGTAATAAAGCAATTATGATTGTCCATCTATTGCTATTTGTTTCACTCGCGTACGGTGATTGCGGCTCAATTCGCACTGCTCTCTGCTCGCGTCACGACTCCCCGTTCACAACCCAGTACGCGAGAAGCGGCCGTGTATCGCTCCGGTTTTCACATAATTCCCGAAGCAATTCGGGCGTTTCATTCTGGGAGCGTTAACTTCATGTCGCTCTGTCACACATTTTTCTTTACTGCCGTTGGTAGAATATCATAATGCCTGCTCAAAGTATGTATTATTGTGATTCGGAGAGGGGTAGCGTGCCTTCTGCACACTTGCGCTCCATCACCGCCTCCAAGCGATACAGTCGTGCTCACGCATCTCTCTAGCTCTTGTCATTGATAACGGATCGGGAATGGTCAAGGCTGGCTTCGCCGGTGAGGACAAGCCCCGCTGCGTTTTCCAATCGATTATCGGTCGTCACAAGTCCACCACTGTCCACGTCGCCGGTGACACCAAGGACTACTACATTGGTGATGAAATCAACTCTCGCCGTGGCATTCTGAACCTGAAGTACCCCATCGAGCACGGCATCGTCACCAACTGGGATGATATGGAGAAGATCTGGCACCACACCTTCTACAACGAGCTGCGTGTGGCTCCCGAAGAGCACCCCGTGCTGCTCACCGAGGCTCCGCTGAACCCCAAGGCCAACAGAGAGCGCATGACCCAGATCATGTTCGAGACGTTCAACGTGCCCGCCATGTACATTCAGATTCAGGCCGTGCTGTCGCTGTACGCCGCTGGTCGTACGACGGGTTGCGTCCTCGACTCGGGTGATGGTGTGTCGCACACCGTACCCATCTTCGAGGGCTACACCATTCCTCACGCCATCATGCGTATGGATCTGGCCGGTCGCGACCTGACCGAGACGATGCAGACGATGCTGACGGAGCGCGGCATGCAGCTGACCTCCTCCTCGGAGAAGGAAATCGCTCGCGACATCAAGGAGAAGCTGTGCTACGTGGCGTACGACTTCGACAAGGAGATGAAGGAGTCTCAGGACTCCAGCAAGCTGGAGAAGAACTACGAGATGCCCGACGGCAAGGTGATTCAGGTGAACAGCGAGCGCTTCCGCGTGCCCGAGGTGCTGTTCAACCCGTCCCTCATCGGTCGCGAGCTCTCCGCCAACGGCGTGCACGACGCTGTCTATCAGACGATTTCAAAGTGCGACGTGGATCTTCGTCGCGACCTCTACAACAACGTGGTCCTCTCTGGCGGCACCACCTTCTTCAATGGAATGGGTGAGCGTATGCAGAAGGAGCTCACTGCACTTGTGCCCTCTAGCATTAAGGTGCGCGTGATCGCTTCTCCCGACCGCAAGTACATGGTTTGGATCGGTGGCGGTATGCTGGCTCAGCTCTCTTCCTTCCAGGACTGCTGGATCACCAAGGAGGAGTACGAGGAGTCTGGCGCCGAGATTGTGCACAGAAAGTGTGTCTCATGGTGTGTTTGTTTGAAGAAGGGGTTCTATGACGAGAAGGGAGGGTGGTTAAAGGAGGGAATAAGAAAACGCCCCGCTGACGAAAGAAAAGACAAAAGAAAGCACACAGTGGGACTTGAACCCACAATCTCTTGCTCCGTAGGCAAGCGCCTTATCCAATTAGGCTATGCGTGCTGTCTTCCAACCCTTCCCCCACTCCATACGAGCAACGGCAGACAGGCACTCCGCCTTTTCCACTAAGCAACCACTCGTGGGCAGAAAATGGCCATCGAAACGTCTTTCATTGCTCGCGGCTGCAGCGAAAAGCAGGACAGCTTCATCGTTTCCAACCGGTTTGGACAGGAGTGGTCAAGTAACGCGGTAGGGACGACGCCGACTATTCATTCATTGCTTACGCTTCCGGAAAGGATGTTGTTGTCGTGAATTCCGAAGTGGGTGGCGAATGGGGCAGCGTGAAGGAATAGACGAACGCCGTTGAGCAGCTTTTGATGGGACACAGCGCAAACGTGAATTGCATCTGCTGGATCCCAAACTTGGAAGAGGGCTACGTGTCTTCGTTGACGCGGAGACAAACCGAGCTGATTTCGTGTAGCTGCGACGGCCGTATTGTGGACTGGATGTGGTGTGATGTATGCAAGTCGATCATGCTTGTTTTGTAGGGATCGTGGAAGGAAGGAGAGTCCCTTGAGGTCGGTGAGCTTGTCGAGTGTGTGCACTGCTCGGCCATCAGTGATTCGGACTGTCTGCTGTTCGTGACGACGGACAAGCGGTCCATCATCGTCTTCCAGCGCAGCACCAGCGCGTCTTGGAGGGAGGTCATCCGCGCCACCTCCCCCAACCCGGATATCTACTACACATCGATGCTCTGTCTCCCCCTCCTCAATCTCCCCACTCCGTCTCTCCTCCTCTTCCTCGCCGCCACCGACAACAACGTCTACGTGAGCGAGATCTCGCTCCACACCTCCGCTCTCCTTCCGCTCTGTCAGCTGACGGTAGGCTCTCTTCCCCTCCGTCAGAGCTAGGGCTTCACCAACTGGGTGTCGTCGTTAAGTCTCCACTTCTGCTTCGGGAAGGACTCCCAGGTTCTCTACTGGAACTTGGTGGCGGCGGGGCAGGACGGCTACTGTCGCGTGTGGAAGGTCACCACGCAGGAGCCGTCGCAGAACGAGTCCTTCCTGCGCTCTCGCTCCCTCGCGCTGGCGTCCTCCGCGTGTGTGTACATATCGCTCGAGTCCGTGATCGAGGTCGCCGCCACCATTGTCTCCTCGGTCCAGCCCCACCCGCCCGTGCGCACGCCCGCCGGACTGTTCCAGCCGCTCCTCCTCCTCACCTCCGCCATGGACGCGACGGTGAAGATCATCGCGCCCGAGGACTGCGTGGAGGGAGGCGGCGTGTTCAGTCCCGTCGCCACGCTCCACCCTCACCTCATCGGCTCGCAGGGATTCTTCGGCGCGTACTGGTCCGTCGGGCCCCACTCCAGAGAGCTCTTCGCCTACGGCTACCACGGCGCCATGTTCAAGTGGCGAGAGACGATCCCCGCGGAAATGGACCACGCACACGTCGGCTCGTTCTCGCTCCTCCCCTTCGTGTCGGGTCACTTCGGTCCCTGCAAGGCGCACTTCTCGCGCTACGGAAACCTGGTGGTGTCCTCGTCGCGCGACAGGACGGTGCGCGTGTGGGGCAGAGAGCGGCAGAGAGCGGGCTGGGAGGAGGTGAGTCGGCCGGTCGTCCACGGCTACCCTGTGATCGATGCGGTGTGTCTGCGGGACCATGCGGCGGAGGACGGCGAGTGCGGCGGACTTCGCAACGAGGAGCTGGGTCGACTGCTGACGATCAACGAGGAGAAGAAGTGTCGTGTGTACGGCAACACGTACCTGAACCTGCTGGTGCTGAACACGCTGCTGGACACGGCCGATTCCCGGTCGTTTTCTGGCAAGGTGGATGTGAAGAGTGAGTGTGGGGATTCGACGTGACGCGTAGCATTGCCCAACACCTACTACTGGTCGAGCTACGCGCCCGAGCTGGGTCTGAGCAACAAGGGCATTCCGGTGGACCAGGCGGAGGCGACGCTGATGAAGTACCAGATGGACATCGACGCGGAGAAGGGGCTGATTCAGGTGTCGGACGAGGCGGAGGAGAAGGAGGAGAAGGAGGAGGGCGAGACGGGCGACGCGATGCTGCTGATGGCAAATGACGGCGACCTGGAGATGCTGGTGTCGCTGGACGTGCTGCAGACGATCAACAACAAGGGTAGCAACACTCTGAATGAGAGTCGGTTGTGCAAGGGCATGCTGTTCACGGAGATGAGTTACCTCTACAACAAGTACACCACGAACAACTTCATTTCGGTGTGCTACGACGACGCTGCGGACCTCGTGGTCACGTCCACTGTGGTAGGTGTGGTGATGTGTTGTGTTGTGTAGGGCGGCTCTGAGGAGGACAGCGTGCTCTCCGTGTGGGACAACGCTTCCAGCAAGGACGGCAGTCTGCAGTTCAAGCAGTACCTCTCTGGGCATCGCAGCACCGTGGTCAGTGTAACTCCCTTCACATATCGCACGAAGCACTACCTGCTTTCGGTCGGAAAGGACCGTCAGATTCGTGTTTGGGGCTTGGGGCAGGACCGTTGCTACGAGCCTGAGGCGACGCTGATGAAGGCGCATAGTCGTATCGTGTGGAGCAGCTGTTTCGTGGGAGAGTGTGGAGACGACGCTCTCCTTGCTACGGGCAGTCGCGACATGACCGTGAAGGTGTGGGGTTTTGATGTCGTGAAGAGGGAGGTGAATGTACGTATGTGTTACAGTTTTGATCGTAGCTGCGGGCAACCTGTTCGTTTGAGAGTGCCGTGACGGCTGTGGGAAGCAGTCGATTCGGAATGGAGGCGAGCGTGCTTGTTGTTGGCTTAGAGAATGGAGACGTCATTGTACTGTTGGTTTGGAGGGTTCATTCCTAGGTATATCGTGTTGCGGTCGATAAGGAGTGTGTGACCCTGGAAGAGAAGAGTCGTTTTTCAGTTGGAGGAAGGGTGTCAACGATCGATTGGATCCCCTTAAAGAAGTCTCCAGAGGAGAATCGAACGAAGGAGGAGTACTTTGAGAAGAGCAATGGCAACTGTGTGATTGGGTGCGAAAACGGAGGTGTCTATTTGTACAAGATCGTTCTTTAACCATTGTTTGTAAGAGAATGAATGAGCATGATCATCAAGAGTCACTGAACGTGACGTATTACAAAGGGAAAAAGATCGGTAGGATCTACACGCTTCTGCTAATCAGTCGGCACAGTTCGTGACATGAGGCATTTTCTTTGTAATGTGCTGATATTCCGTATCTCTTGTGCTGCGGTTGTTCATTCTAGTGGTTGTGCTCCAATCTGTCATCGCGGTAGCAACCGTTTCCTTGCGTAATGGTTTGGACTCTTCTTCGGAAGAGAAAGCGGTGGAAAAGAAAGCAGATAGTCAGTTTGGTGGGAGAGTGTGATGCAATAGACGGGTTTAAGGCTCTCAATTCAGCAGAAGAAAATATCGTTAAGAAGAGCGTGCTTCAGCGTCGTCTTTCTGGGAAGGAGAAGAGGAGGGGGAAGAGTGACAGGGATGAGGACCGCAAGCTGAGCAAGCTGTTTCCAAATACCGAAGGACTGCTTAAGGAGAAGAGGCATTCAAGAGGGAAAGACAGCAGTAAGTATGGTGGCTGTGTTTTGACGGTATAGTAGGTCCCATCTTCATAAAGAAAACGAAGAAGATGGGTTTGGTGCGTGATGCGCTTTCGAAGAGTGAGAGCGATGATTCGCAGGCACTGACGAGTGCACAGGAGGATATGTTGAAGTCGATTCTGAAGAAGAAGTACAAGAAGGAGAAGGCGATGAAGAAGGAATTGAAGGAGTTCGTGGATTCATTGGTGAGCAAGAAGGACAAGGACGATGAAGTGGAAATGAATCCCTACTTTGAAGGAAAGAAGGAGAAGAAGGTGAATGAGAGTTTGAGGTCAAGAGAGGAAGAAGAGAGTGCTGAAAAGGAGGAAAGAGAAGAGGAAGAGGATAGAAAGGAGGAGAAGGGAGACGAGGAGGAAGAGGAGGAGGAGAAGAAGGGAGAAGAAAAGGAGGAGAAGGAGAAGGTGGAAGAAAAGGAAGAGAAGGAAGAGAAGGAAGAGGAAGAGGAAGGAGAGAAGGAAGAGAAAGGAGAAGAGGAGGAAGAGGAAGAGAAGAAACCAGAAGAGAAGTCTAAAGAGGAGGAGAAGGTGGAGGAGAAGGTGGAAGAGAAGGAAGAGGTTGAAGAGGACAAAGAAGAGAAGGACGAGGAGAGCAAAGAAGAAGAGAAGGAGGAGGACGAGCCCAGAGATGATGAGAAAGAGAAGAAGGAAGATGAGAATGAAAAGGAAGAGCAAGAGAAGGAAGAGAAGAAGGAAGAGGACGATGATGACGACGATAAAGAGAAGAGGGAGAAGGAAGAAAAGAAAGAAGATGACGATGATGACGACGATAAAGAGAAGAGGGAGAAGGAAGAAAAGGAGGAGAAGGAGAAGGATGATGAAGATAACGATAACGATAAAGAGAAGAAGGAAAAGAAGAAGGAAAAGGAGGAAAAGAAGAAGGAAAAGGAGGAAAAGGAAAAGGAAGATGACGAGGAAGAGGAGGAAGAAGGAAAGGAGGAGGAGGAAAAGGAGGAAGAGAAGAAGGAAAAGAAGAAGGAAGATGATGATGACGACAAAGAGAAGAAAGAAAAGGAGGAAGAAGAAGATAACAACGACGATAAGAAAGACGACGATGAAGACAATAAAGACGAAAACGAAGACAAAGACGAACCAGCTAAGGAAGAGGACACACAAGCCAGCGCCACAACGCAGCCGCCAACCACCTCGCCTCCGAAGAGAACGGCTCCTCCTCAACCCGTCTACTACCCTCTCTCCTTCGCCGTCGACATCGTCAAGAACAACGTCATCATCACTCCCAACCTCGGCGACCTCGACTCCCTCAAGGTCGTGTGCACGCTGGTCCTCAAGACTATGAACACGCCCAGTCCCTTCGCGCTCTCCAAGAAGCTGGAGGTGATTGGACAGACGCTCACCGGCGAGGGCCGCCATCAGAGCTACTCGCTCTCCACCTCCGATATCCACTCCGTGCGTTCAGTGGTCTGTCTGGGAGCCACCGACAGCTACCACTACTACGGTCCGCAGGAGAAGGAGCTGGTGGTGAAGGAGCCGGTCGCGCCCGAAGTCAGCATCAAGCCCATTGAAGTGACCCCGATCAGCATCGAACTGTACCTGAAGACGACCGTCGAAGCGCGCATCTGGTGCAGGGCGGAGGCCTCGAAGAACGAGATGACGGTGGACATGATCAAGACGGGGCAGCAGCGGTACGTGCGCGAGCGCGTCACCATGTTCTTCAGCGATCTGACGCCCGCGACGGAGTACGGCGTGTGGTGCTACGCGGAGACGAAGGAAGGCGTCGGGATGAAGGAGAGTGTGAAGGAGAAGGTGATCTTTGTCACGACAGAAAACAGTACGTTTTGGGGAGCGCGTTGACGAGTAGCGAGTCTGCAGGTGCACATGCAGGAAACCACGTCCTCGAGTCTGAGCTTCCGTCTGGAGAACAACCTGGGTCGCGACGCGAAGTGCTCGCTGACCGACTCGAACGGCGACCTGGTGGCGAGCAAGGTGGTGCCGTGCAGCAAGCGCGGCTCCGTGACGATGAGCTCGCTCTCCTCGCACTCCGTGTACTCGCTCAACTGCCAGGTGTTCTCGCGGAAGGACGCGAACGACATCTCGAAGGTGATCACGCAGACGGGCGCGCTGACGGTGCGGACGAGCCGCAGCTTCCTGGCGACGCTGTTCCGCGTCCTGGTGTATCTCACCGTTGGCTGCGTGGTGCTGTTCGGCGCCATTCAAGTCATCCAGCTTCGCAACCAGCGAAAGAATAACGCCATGTGGGTGTGTGGTGGTGGTGTTACGCGCAGGCGGCTCGGCGGCTACGACGACCCTGAGAAGCAGCTCCTTCTGTCGCAGAAGACGCAGACGAGCAACGCGCACCGTCCTCTGAGCATGTCGCTGCGCAGCGGCAGTCAGGATGAGAGCTGGCGCTGCAGCGTGTGTCAGTACCTGAACCACGGCAACGGCGATCGCTGCAGCATGTGCAACGTGGCTCGCAACAGCGGAAGCGGCGTGGACGAGCGTGCGGAGGAGCGTGGGGAGGAGGTGGAGATTCCGCAGCCCATACTGAAGAAGTCCTCGCTGGGAGTGGGGATGAAGCTGACGAAGAGTGAGGTGGGCGTGGAGAGAGGGACTGACCAGCAGAAGCGCAACCCGGCGCAGATTCGGAAGAGCTTGGGGAGCGTGTCGACGGAACGAAAGCCGAAGGAGGACATCTTCTCGGAGGTGGGTTTGGGCATAAAGTCGGGAAGTGGGAGGGGAGTGAGGCGTAGTATGGAGTTGAATAAGCCGAACAAGCCGAATGCCACGGCTGCCACCGCCATCCACATGAAGGAGCCGCCTGCCCTCCAGATTTCTTCTGACGACGGCGACAACGGTTGGGGCGACGACGAGGATCTTGAATTTTGTTGTGTTTGTTACAAAGAGGAGTACTGAAAATGGAGAGTGAACTTCTGGCTCGAGCTATCGAGCGTCAGGGAGAACGAGGAATGGTTAACAGACACATGGTACCACAATACAGTAGAAATCGCCTACTCATGACCACCACCGCGCACTCTCACAGAAAGCAAGGACGAAGAATCATCGCACACAATAAAGGGGTCCCTCAACACCGCACTGCGCAGGTCGATGATGTTCGCGCTCATTCCCGGGAACAGCATCAGCTCGTCCAGAATCAGGTTCTCAAAGCAGACCGCGTCGGGCACGTAGGGGTTCACAAACTGGGAGTGGATCTTGCTGCCTCTCGCAAAGTCCTGGTTCGCTGTTTCGGGCACGACAAAACACGGCGGGAACACAATCTCCACTCCCGTGTATGGATTCACGAAATGAGAGGAGCGCGTTGGGTTTGAATAACTACGATGAATGGAGTGGACAAGACGTACCGTTGAAGAAGCCGCCTCACAATGTACAGCTTGAACTCCATATCCTGGAATTTCATTCTCCTGTGAATAAGTGTAATATAGAAGCAGTACTGCTCGACGATGGAGTACTTTCGCGGGATCGACTTCACATCGAGCGTGCTGTTGGCAATGAAGAGGGACAGTCTTCTTCCCGCAGTCTCTTGCGCGGATTCGATGAGATTCTACAGTGAAAGGGAAAGGAAGGCGGTACAGTACAGAAATCGAGCCGATACAAGTCGTAGTAGTTGGAGGCGAAGTACATCTCATCCAGCTTCGCAATGTCGTAGGTCATTTCCAGCGTCAGCGCACTCGGCTTGGGAATCCAGTACTTGACACCGTCCACAGTGGAGTATCTACGCTCACAGCACACGACAATGCATACAGAAGAAGCGGATCATGAATCGTCACGACATCGAAGATGTTGTCCGGAAAGCGAGTGTAATACTTGCAGAAGAAGTGGAGAAACGCTTCCAGCTCCCGCTTCATCCGGGAGACGTCAAACGTTTTGAACAGATAGCGAAGCAGAAAGGGTTTGGTTTTCGATATATGGTCGTAGATATGTACTCTGATTATGGATACCGAGCCAACCAACAAAGGATATCTTCGGTCGTGCTCTTTCCCTGCTTGAAGAGGAATTCCATCACGGAAACGGACAAGTACTCTTCATACGCGATCCTGTAGGGAAGCACAGCCTATGAATCAACGACACAAGGAGAAAGAACGAGACCACATTCACTTGTCGAGGGGAATTCATTTCGCAGCACGTAACTCTCCTTTTCGAGGAAGGCCTCTATCTTTTGCTGGCTCTTCGTCACGGATGCGTCATAGATATCTTTCACCAAGTCCTCCCCGTCCAAACCGCACCCTATGATCTCATAGGTCGTGGTTTCCCTACGTTTATAGCGCGGAACAAAAGGGGGGCATGGAATATCCATTGGATTTCAAAAGTGAGAGGACTCATTCCAGGGATGAGTGTGTCTCATAAGGAGGGGATGAGGAAGAAAGACAAGCCCGTCTAGCTCAGTCGGTAGAGCGCTAGGCTCTTAACCTAGTGGTCGGGGGTTCGAGCCCCCCGGTGGGCGATTCCTTTTTGTTTTCATCTTATTGTTGAGTTGCGTTGTGCGCACTTTCACTTTCGTCTCTGATACTCCCAGTCCTTCTATTCGCTTTTCTTTTCAGTCTCTCACAAACATGAACACAAGCACTAACGAGGAGCGTTTATTGTCGAGGCGGACTCGCCGTCAACTAGGAGACCAACCGAACTAGACATCGGAGTAATGGCGGCTTCAACGGGAGTCCAGTTGGCGTCTTGCTCTGTGCTGGTTCGTTTCAGTGTGCAGGGAGGAATGGTGCTGTCTTCTATGGTTCCGAATATCTCTTTTAGACACTCCTCGTCTGTCATTTCTTCTATCCGTGATGGCAGCGAGGGATGCCAACCGTGCTCCTCTTCTGGCTCCATGGACGCTCTGCTAGGAGGACTGTTCATGGGCTGCTGACTGTGAATGTAGGGGTCGCGCGTTTTGGTCATTTCGTTTAGGTAGATGCACTGGAGGTTGTTGTTCATGTCGACGAGTGACCGAAGGTGGATTACCGTGATCTTGGAGAAGTTGTTGTCTAGGATTGAGGTGTGCCGCTGTTGCTACCATCCAGATACAGGTGTTCGAGACTTCTCCACTGCCTGTTGCGTATGTAGAGATATATGATGCTGGCTCCTTCGTCGGTGATGTGATTGTGACAGAGATCAAGCGCTTTGATCTGAACCATGCAATTCAGATCCGATCCGTTCCCAAACTCTCCCACCCCCTGGTCTCCTAAGTGATTGTCGCTCAGGTCGAGAACGCAGAGATTGGGGAGGTACTCCTTGCAGAGCATGCCTCGAATCACTTCCACTCCTTTTCTCTTCATGGAGTTGTTCGAGAGATCAAGCTGTTGCAGCGACTTGCAGGAACCGTCCTGTATGGCGTAGGACAGGTGAACCAGCTCTTTGCAGCCCAGATAGCACCCATGCAGAATCAGCTGCTCCAGCTGCCCCACTGTGCCGCGCCGAAGAAACAGGGCCAGTCCAGCAGCTCCCTCCTCGCCCATTCTCGTCCCTACGGCGTCACTCGTCTTCATGAGGACAACGCGACAGGTCGAGAATCTTCAGAGAGGGAAGCGCGTGGTAGGAGAGCACATCGAGGAATCGTTGCATGGTGAGCTTGTCGATCATGTTCCCTACGAGTGACGACTGCATCCGCCGTGTACCGCCCATGCGTAGCTCTTCAATCAAGGGGTATTCGCTTTGCATCAGATAGTCGTGGGCGAGCTTCATTCCTCTCTGGGCAATGCCGTTGTTGGACAGGTCCAGAATCATGATGCGCGAGGCGGTGTCGGCAATCTTCATCGCGCGAATCAGCTCCAGAGAACCAATGCTTCCTATGCGGTTTCCAGATAGATTGAGCTCTTTGATCTCGCGAAGACACGTGTCGAAGCCCAGCTTCACAAGCTCCTTGCATCCCTTCTCACCGATACTGTTGTTCGGGATGCACAGAGAAACAAGATTGAGAGGCGGAGTCTCACGGATGGCGTCGCATATCCGAATCCACGTCTTTTCCCCGATTTCTGTCGATTTGTCCTTCTCGCGCGGAATCCAGTGAAACAGTCTAAGGTTCTTGAGAATTCCTTCGCGGAAGAGCTGACAGAGCTCATTACTTACAATCGGGGAGCACTGACATTCTAGTCGTAACGCCTCACACGCGTGGGTCACCGCGCACCGCCAGGCCCTCAATTCCCCAACTGGGGTATTCTCCACTTCTCCAGAAAACAGTCACTTCCCGAAGATGGGCTAGCAGATCTTCAAGCTCCTTGCTGGTGAACTGAAATACGTCTAGCTGTTTTAGGTTTTGCAAGAGCTGAAGGTGTTCCGCGGTTTCGTCAGCGTAGCAGGATAGCTGTATTCTCGTGACGTTCTACCAATCGAGTAGCATTCCGATTCGTACTTTCAGCGCCTCGATCAGTTCGTCTCCTTTCAATGATCGTAGTCGTCCCACGGAGACGGGTTCTGCTGCATTAATCTGATTGACAAAGCGTTCCATTCAGCGGGCAGTAGAATTATAATGGTTTGAGAGGTTTCTCTTGTTCAAACCGGCGAAGAAAGAGTCTTCGTCGAACTTCCATTTCCATTGGATGCACACAGATGCGCTAGTACGGCTTGCATAGTTGTTTCTGTGACGCGTGACATCGCTCATTCATTCAGCGACGCCACTCACTCCTTCGCGCAGCAAATTATTGTAATAATCGGTGGTGATTTGGATTCCGGCTCTGTCTGTGGCAGTTGAGTGGCAGTTGTGCGAAACTCGTATGAGACGGCTAGGAAATGCATAAAACAATGAACGGAATCGAATACCAGCACAGTTTCAGCCCTTCCTCTCATTCCAATCCTCATGGCAGACTACTATCCACTAGCAAACTGCGCAAATGTGCTGTGCAGTTCTGTGGATGTTCTCGTGGCGTCGTGCAACAAGATGGCGCCGATTACCGTCTCCGTTTGACTTCCTTCCTCCTCGATCACGCTCTAGATTGAAAATCAGCGTATGAATATAGAGAAGATGAAGGTACATCCATACATCGTGGATTCCGATTTGAATGGGAGGAACGTGGAAAACAAGGAGGATGCAATTCGAATTGTCAATAGGAGCATGGAAGAAGGTAATTGGAGATGGATTTGTTACTCATTCGCAGCAAAGCGCAAGTTGCGCGTTTTGGAAACAGAACGCGATGACATTCAATCTGAAAAGAAGCGACTGTCATCGGTGGCGAGTGCGAGTGTCACAAAGACGATGGAAGAGGAGGAGGTAGTGGAGCAGTCTCGCTATCATCGATGTAGGAGAAGCACCAATCGTATATGATGGAGGCGAAACGGAAAAAGCTGGAAAAGGAGAACGAGGTGAGCTCGTTGCAGAAGCAAGTGGATTCTCTGTCCTCCTCACTGGAGTCGCTGCGTAACAAGGCCTCGTTAGTCGCCTCTGGCATCAACGAGAGCGCGATCAACCAGGAGCAACTCCGGAGTGAATCGCTGATGAAAGAGCTGTGTTCCATCCGAGTGTGTCGTCCCGTTTCAGAATCACCTGTAGGCGGACCAGGAGAATTACCAGACACCAGCACAGGCATCCCAAGGCGGAACGGGCGTTTCTCGCTTGGTGTTGTCGGAGACGACAAAGCATCTCCAGAAGAGTCGGGATCGCTGCAACGAATTGCGAGCACGGATCGAGGAGCTGAAGAAGGAGACGAGCAGTGCCTCGAAGAAGCCCGAAGTGAGCGTGGAGGAGTTGGCGAAGAAGAAGGAGACGCTGGAGAGC
>JANPWJ010000052.1:0-46307 GCA_027406325.1 Blastocystis sp. subtype 2
GGGCGCACGGGTTTGAGGGAAGGGAGAGGAAAGGAGGGTGAGGAGAGGGGAGGAGAGGGAGGGAGGGGAGAGGAGTGGAGGGAGTGGGGTGCACCAAAGAGAACAGATCATTCCATCAGTGAAGAGCAACGACTCTAACATAAAAGAAAAGCACTTGCTGAAACAAACCAAGTCATTGCGAGTGATAATGGAAAGACGGACCCTCGCGAGGCACCAAATACACCTGTGTTCCCCTCACCTTCACAGCAACTACACCCATGTAGGCCGTTCTGAAAACGCCGGCCTTCTCGTCGTCCATGATTCCAAGCTTCCCAGCGATCTGTTTGAAGGAAGAGGGTCCTCTCTGAAAGCTAGGAGTGAAATCACATCAAAACGCCAAACTCGTACAACACCTTGAACGAACCCGACGAAGAAGGAGGAATGAGGTCCACGTTCCTCACAAGCTGCGCCTTCTCAATCTCCTTCAACCACAGAGCGTCGAAGGAATCCTTCAGCAGATAACTCAGGTCCTTCTTCGTGAATTCCACATACTGATCGTTCTTCTTGATGCTGCGCAGATACTTCACATAGAATCTATTGCTCACTCACGCCCACTACACCTACTGTGCATTGCTCGTTCCCTTCTCGCCAAACGTGTATGATCGCGAAATCTACCCTTCACCACCACACCCATCCCTACCTCTGGACGGATGCACGCACGACCCTGACGTTGGTCGGGATGGCGTATCCAGTCGTCCCAGTAGGCTGCGGGCCAGTGCGAGCCGATCTGCTCCCAGAGCGTCCGTGTGAGCATCCAGCCCAGTCCCGGGAAGAAGTCGCTGCGATAGAGGCGTTCTACGCTGAAGAGAAGGAGGTGTGCTTACCTACGTCCGAGACGTGGTCCACCTGCCCATTGTCGTTCCATGCACTTACGCAGAACAGAGAAGCGTCCTTCCAGAGAAGAGGCGCGGTGGCGTCGAAGTACTCGAAGAAGTCGGGAGCGATCTCGAGGTCATCCTGGCGGTGAGAGGAGGAAAAGAGGACTACTTCGAGAATGATGACTTGATCGTAGTGGTCCTTGACGAACATCTCGTTCAGGAACCAAGCGAAGTGGCGAGAGAGCTTGTGGTACCCACTGTCGCCTGGACGAGTCTCCTAGGGTCACAAGAGAAGAGGATTAGTACTTGGTTGTGGTGAATGTGGCGAAACGAAAACTGAGGAAGAGAAGCCTCGATCCTCCTCTTTGCATCACCAATCGGACCGTCCAGAATGGACAAATAGCCGTCCTGACTGAGCACAATGTCCACCTTCACTGAATTACGCGGAGAGGAAAGGGTATAAATCAACGAGTCGAACGTTCTTCGGAGATAGTCGGGACGATTGTAGGCGACAATCACAAGAGCGGTTCGTCGATTTCCGGGATAGTGGTACTTGTCTTGACTCGTCGTGGTTGTCTTAGTCTTTGCAGTCAATTCGCCGTCCTGATTCGTTACCGAAGGAGGCGTATTGCGCGATCTCACGATGTCAGGCATATGCGCAAGAGAGTGAAGCTGCATGTTCTGCCCGTTTTCGGTAGTCTAAAAATCACACTAGACTTGAAGGAATCACGATAGGACTCACATAGGTGTCAGATACGACATTATTCTTGCCATCGAACAGATTCTACTCGTCACGTTTCATTCCATGGACAACAAGGAGTTTTGAGAAGGTCCGATTCACGCCGAAGAACGTATACACCTGAAAGCATACAAAGAACACGATGATGAGAAAGAGAAGGATCGCGGGTCTGCTTCCTTGCCCCATTCTTAGAATAGTGAAATACCAACCCCGGGTGCTTTTTTCTACCTCTCAGAAGACAGTTCCTCTTTCCAAATCCATTCCTATTTCACGTCAGTAAGCGATGCAGAGCCCGTCTACAACCTCTTCTTCTGGGTATCGAAAGGGAATTCGCGAGAGGATCATGGATTGCATCTCTTCCCAGGATACAGGCAACAACACGCAGAAAATGCTGACGGACGAAGAAAAGGACAACAAGGAGAGTGATACCACCTTCTTGCGTGAACTCACTCGTACCCCGCTGTCAAAGGTGTGGAACCAGTACCGTCACAAGAAGTGGGCGCAGGATCCCAGTTTACCGCCCCTGGAGGACCTGGAGTCGCAATTGGTTCAGATGGTCCCCTCGTATAGTGCGTTGTAAGAGGGTGAGGTGGTGCGTTCATGCTCTAGTTTCCGTACAGGCAAGAATTCGTTGATCGATTGTCTGTTTGTCCCGCTCTTTCCGTATCAGCGAGCTCATTTGCAGGACAGTGGGTGTGCGGTGTAGTTCTGACGTCTAGCCATTCAGCGGGGAATGATCTCCAGAAGGAGTCTCCACTTCCGTTTCAATCGCCAGATCGACTCCGTGAGTAGCAACCTGCTGGACTACTTGACGAACGTCGATTTGTTTGATCATTTAGCTGTGGGGTGCGACGTCATCGAGAACGGCGAGTGGCGTACTGTAGCAACGGCGCGTATCATCCGAGAAATCGACCAGCCGGAGTGGGCGGAGTGGGCTGCCATCGTCGCCGATCCCTATCACTGTAATACTATTGGCTCGTGCTTGTTGTACTATCTATCTGCCGTGCGTGCTGAGGGAGCGTGTGATGCATAGGTGGCGTACAATGCTGGCGTGCGCACGCTGTACGCGGTCGTGAATCCGGCGAACGCTCCGGTGATCCACTGGATGCGGAAACTGGGCGCAAAGATTCAGATGAGACAAGGCGTGTAGGAGACGTGGGGCATCGTTCATCGTAGGAATGTGTGGTGCTTTCCCTTGCCTATTCCCGAGAGCTGGGTTTCAAACGAGACGATTCGTAAGGAGATTGAGAACGCTTGCAAAGGAACGAACACGGTTCCGGAGAGTGTGAAGGATCACATTCAAAAGGACATTGAGAGCATGCGGGGTTTGTAATTTAGTCTTTGGCGTGTTTGTGGAACAAAGAGGGAAACATGAAAGCGAATTAGCGACAATGGAACAGAAGGAGGGGCTATGTTGGGTGAGAGGGGAGAGGATCCTTTTCGTCTACCCTGTTCTCCTGAAGTTGGTCTGGGAAGGGTGTTTTATGCTCGGGGTTGGTTTGTGGTTCGCTTTTCCGCTTGTCTCTTTCCTTCTGGTCCTCCGTTTTCTTGTCTGTGTTGTTCTTCACTTCTTTAGTTGGTTCTTCCTTCTTTTCAGGGTTGGTATGTGGTTCTTCGTTCTTCTCGTTAGTTTTCTTCGTTTGTTCTGTTTTCACTTCTTCATTATTGTTCTTCTCCTCCTTCTTTTCTTCCTTCACTTCCTTCACCTCCCCCTTCTCACTCTTCTCTTCCTTTTCTTCCTTCTCCTTCACTTCCTCCTCCTTCATCTTCTTCACTTCCTCCTTCTTCTCTTCCTTCACTTCCTCACTCTTCACTTCACTCTTCACTTCCTCTTCACACTCCACCTCCTCACCAGCAACCTCCCCCTCCGCCTTCAACTTCGCCTTCATATCATCAAACCACGGATGATGCAGCAAGTCCTCAGCCGACAGACGCAGGTCAGGGTCCTTCTGCAACAAGCCCTGAATCGCATTCCGACACTACACATCACCATCCCCCAGCACCCCCACATTCTCCGACAGACGCATGAACGACTTGTTGTTGTAGTCAGGCGTGCTGTGAATCACCTGATTGATCACCTCCTCCTTCGACTGACCGTCGAACGGCAGCCGACCGCGCAACCTACACTCACACGCACGCCCCAACGCCCACAACAAATAGAAGATGACGCCCAACGACCACATGTCGGCCTTCGTCGTGTAGCCCTGGTGTCCGATCACCTCGGGGGCTACCCCTCACTTTTCCACCTCTCGCCTACCGATGTAGTTCAGCGTGCCGCACGGGTAGTCCAGCCTCTCCTTCGGGAACACCAGCTTCGAGAAGCCGAAGTCGCCGATCTTCACGTCGAACAGGTTCTTATTGCACAGAATGTTCTCCGGCTAACGCTCACGCCCACCACACACACAGACCTTGATGTCACGGTGAATGATCCCCATCGAGTGCATGTACGACAGACAGTCCGTCAGCGGATAGATGATCTTGAACGCCTCCTCCTCCGACAGAATCGCGCGCCCGCAGATGTTCGTGTACAGCTCGCCGCCGCGCAGCAGCTCCATCACGATGTACATTTCCTGCGCGTTAGAGCAACGAGGGGTAACTACGTTCGACGTCTCAAACGTCTCCATCAGCGTTACGATGTTCTTGTGCTGCACCAGCGACAGAATCGCGATCTCCGTCTGAATCAAACTCGCCTCCTTCTACGCCTCACACGCGCCTCACTCGCCCACCTCCGTCAGCTTCGTCTTGTTGATCACCTTCACCGCGAAGTCCTTCCCCGTCTTCTTCTCCACACACTACCCCTCACACCCCCACTTTTCACATACTCGATACACATTCGCGAAACGCCCTTCGCCAATGCGCTCACGAATGTCGTAGTAGTCCTCGATGCGCCGCACGCCCGACACGTCCGTGATCGCTTTGATCCACTGCGTCTGCTCCGCCTCCGTCGTGCAGAAAAACTCCTTGTCGTATGCCGCGGGGAACTGGATGCGGAAGCCGAAATACTTCGGATTCTTGGAGTCGCTGGGTTCTCTTCACGTCACTCGACACACCGACACCCACTTGCGCACCACCGCCTTCTCCAGGAAGTACACGTTGGAGGGGTTCTCGGCGTCCGGCGTGTTGAACACGAAGAGGAAGTTGTTGTGCACGCGCGCGAAGCAGTGCGACATCGTGTTGAAGCGCGAGGTCTCGTACAACTCGCCGGAGTACTCCTTCACCTCCGCCTACACATAATCGGCCCGATTTGTGGAGTACGTTAATACCCGGGATTTCCATCCTCGCGTCCACCACCGTCTTCTCGAACTGGTGGCCGCACGCAGAACAGTACCGCATCGCCACCACACGATGACACTCCGTGCACTGGAGGCGTCGGATTCCGTCGTTGGTGTCCTTGTCGACGGGCTTCAGCTCGCCCTGGCACATGCAGCAGAAGCGGACCTCCTTGTGGCAGTAGTTGCACGTGATGCACCAATACGCGCGCGCGTAACCCAACCACTTCTCGGGGTGACCCAACTTGGCGATGGAACGGTCGTTGCGCGTCTTGTAGACTTCGGGGTCGACGCTGTCGAAAGGAATCGTGTTGTAGCTGTCCACGGGCGGCAGAGAGAGCGAGGTCTGTGACTGCGAGAAGTAGATGGGGGATGATGCTGTCGTCGGAGGCGTCACTCCCGTCGGATTCGCGTACACCATGATGGTCTATCCATGAAATGGGAGCAAATGAACGGAACGCGGAAGTACTCGCGAAGATGAGGCTGCTCGCGCAGAAAGACGGAGAAGTCGTGGAAATTGATGCACTCATCGTCCTAACTGTGAGAGAGACAACAAGACGCATGCGTCTCCCTCGTTGGTGCTGAAGTAGGCTTGGATCAAGATGGAAATACCCTCCTGGATCGCGCCGACGGGCTTCACATCACTCAACATTCAAATGCGTACCAGCTCGTTCATCTGGTTGCCGTATCGCAACACCCATTCTAGACTTCACGAATACTTATAAAAATAACTCTGCGCTTCTCCGTTTCGCTTCTCCGCCTTCTTCATAATAACAAAGAAGACAGAGGGAGGCAAATGCTGCATGATCGACTGGAATTCCTCATACTGCACGTTCTTGTGACTACTACTAACACAAAAACGACGCAACACACTTGTTCAGTCGAAAGAAATTAAAGATGAACTCGTCCAGCTCCGTTTCGTCCCCATACATACACTTCTGGATTCCCTTCAAAAACTCTGGCCAGAAGATCTTCTCGTCGTGGTCCACGTCGAACAGCACGAACAGTCGCTCTATCCCGTCATCACGCTCAAAGGCAACTACCCGCCAAGAGTCCGGGGAGATTGAAAAAGTGAAGGAAATCCTCTTTCAGAATATATCCATCACCGCTTCGATTCTGCGCTAGCGCCTAGAAATGAAAGGGGAGACCAGAGCACGACGTTAAACACCATTTTCAGTGTTTTCAAGTCCGACTCGTTCACTATTCCTCACGAGGAAGCAGAATGACCGACATGGCATATTGGGGTCAGATTTCGACGACGAACAAGTAGCACCCATGGTCTCCTTTCTTATTCAGCAATGGACGTTTATGAATAGACGAAAGGAGGTATTACTGATTGCCCGTGACAGACAAAAATCGGGTCGAATTGGGGGCACACAAACAAACAACTGTAAGATACAACCACGTCCTTCTCCATGCCTTCCAACTCCTCTCCCTCGTTCGGGGACGCGGGGTGATTCGATATCGTTGCTTCGAGAGAGAGAGAAATGCTCCCATTACGCAAGCCGTCGATCAAGTACTTCTTTCTCTTCTCCTTGTCCGGCTTGAACAGAAACTACAGGTAACGGAAGGACAACACAATCAACCTCCTTCGGCTCCGCAGAGACGAACATGCCGTGGACCTCCTCCTTGTCTCGCTTCAAGTAGCACTCCATGTTCGGCTCAATGAACATGTCGTTCACCAGCAGGCGGTTTCCGGGAAGGACGACGACGATGTTGGCAGTGACTAGGATGAACGCCAGGAATAGGCCATACGCATGTTCGTCTTTCTCAGCAGTGTGATACAGTTCTCGACCATGTACCGCACATCCTCGACAATCTCATCCTCCGGCAATTCGACCGTGAGCGTTTTGTCGTCCTCTACTCGTTACGAAATGAATGTTAAAGCGACTGCTTAATCCGTTATCCTCGTGACCGCCAAGAATGCGGTGCTTTCGATCTTATCGTCACGAAACGAATGGAAGAATACATATCCCCTCCGTCGCTGTTCGTTTTGATGCCTGCGTCCGCTCCTCCATGATCTTCTTCTTCAGCTGCGCCACCTCGTTCTACGCGTTAACGGCGACATCCAGGGAAACTTCAAAGAACTTCTCCAGCCTCAATTCCTCAAACTTTGCCAGCTTTGTCGCGGAGTCCAAACGCATCTGATGCTCCGTCTTTATCAACAGGAGGTTGTCGTCCCTCTGCTTCTTCAAAATATCAATCGCGCTCTCCAAATCCCTCTCGTCTGGACATCATGCGCACAACGATACACAAACCACCACTCACCGGCTGCTCCTCCGCTTCCTCCTTCACCACTTCCTTTCTTTTCCTCTTCGCCAGGGACACATCCTCCTCTTCCGAATAGTCCTCCGTGTTCTGTTGCCTTCGTACTCCGCGAGGGGCCATGCCGCAGTCTACATAGGGATGAGAAAAGAAACGACCATGAGTCGCCATTCCTCCGGTTTGACAGAATCGGTGTTCCAGAGGAGCAAGAATGACTGAAACAGAGTTTCCACATACCTATGCAATCTGAAACGCAATTCTGCTCTTCTCGCGAGTGCATGGAGTCACCGCGGTTATTCGGTTGTTTTGACCCACGGATCCTGGTGAGGATTCAAACGCAAGGGTCCCACAGAAACAGGATGATGGGAACAAACAAGACTAGTACTCCTCACCCAACTTCATGTTCTTCTCAATCGTGCCCCACTCGTTGTAGAAGGCGTTGGCGATCTTCACGCCCGTCTCGATGTCCTTTCCACCGCACATCTCTCTGATACTGTGCATGGCCAGCTGAGGAATGCCCAGATCGGCCGTCAGAATGCCGAGCTGCGTGCTGATTCTAGGACCCACCGTCGACCCCTCTCTCATGTCCTGCTTCTTCACGCTCGACTGCAGATCGAGATTATTCTTCTTGCAAATCAGACGCATCACGGCGGCCGAAGGAGCAGAGGTAGCCATGTTCTGCGACGCCGCGAACGACATCACAACGCCCTTGTTCAGAATGCACCGGTGATTCGCCTCCGTCTTGTCGCTGTACTCGGGGTTGTACGCGTGCGACACGTCGTACGACAGCAGGAACGACTTGCGGATGGCCTGGCTGGACAGCGCCTCTCCCGACAGCTGATTGATGATGCAGCGCAGCGACGTGCTCTCCGCTCCCGCCAGCGACGCCGAACCAATCTCCTCGTGGTCGAAGAGGGCGAGGACGCTACGATGAGAGAGGGGCGACATCATTACCGGACGATGTGGTCGTCGTTGGCCTTCTGGAGCGACTGCAGGAAGCCGTTCAGACCGCAGTACGTCATCGACAGATTGTCGATCTTTCCGCTGAAGATGAACTCGTCGTGGATTCCACCGATCGTGGCAGGCTAGACGTGACAAGAGAGGAGAGAAAGCACCGTCATGTCGTACAGGTAGCAATCCATGTCCAGCACCGACTTGGGCTCCACACCGGCGTTGTTGCAAATCAAGTCGATCAGCTCCTTCGGATGACGCGCGTAAATGTCGTTGTCCTCCTTTTCCTCCTCCTTTTCCTCCTTCTCTTCCGCAGCGGACATACCGAAGATGGGAAGAAGCTGCGTCTCCTTGTTGAACTCCACCTTGTTGCCGCCGCGCTCCTTTTCGTCGGAAAGGTGAATGGCGAGAGAGGGAATGAAGCACAGACTCTTGTGGACGTCGAACACCTGCGTGTTGATGTGGCCGTCCTTCTCAAACTAGAGGTGACACCGAAACGCAGATACGCACGATCAGACGACCCGCCACACCAAGATCGCGGTCGGCCCACGTGTAAAACTTGCCACCTCCGTACGTCTCGACACCGAGCATCATGTGTCCCTTTGACTCCTGCTTGGAGATGGGCTTCAGCTTCAGGGACGGAGAATCCGTGTGAGCAGCCACGATGGCGAACCCGTCGCCCTTCTTGTAGTGCTCGCCGACAGCGAACGCGAAAAGCGAGGTTTCATTACGCGTGAAGAAGTAGCGTCCGTTTGGCTTCACCACTCCCTCCCAGTTCTCCTTCTCGCTGATACGCGTGAAACCGGCAGCAGTCAACTGCTTCACGCACTCACGCACCACGTGGAACTGGGTCGGCGTCTTTCTCAGGAACTGCACAAATCCTTCAGCGGCAGACATTACACTTCAATAATCAATGAACTGAAGAATGGAAGCCGAAAGCGGCGTTTTGGCGTTTGGATGCCGCGTGGCTGAATGATCGTGATAACGTGGGGAGGAGTGTATCGAGACAAACAACAGCAACTAATGCAAGTTCTTGACGGTGCTCGAGGAATAGTGAAATCGCCACACTACACATGACTCCCCTTTATGGACGGTACCGTATTCATGATTTGCAAGCTCGCTCTTCATGATCTCGCTCAGCTTGTTACAAATCTTCAGCGCCGTTTCAGAACGACCAATACTCACCTTCTGCACCCCCATCTTCAGCGCAAAGGACGATTTCCTCACCGTCTGCTGAGAGAAGACGTCCACACCGCCAATCGAGGAAACGCACAGGGAATGCACTCCCGTTCTCTCGTCGCACTCCAGGTACACGTCGACGCAGTCATCCAGCCGAATATCGAACAGCGACAGCACATGATCGTCAATGCGCTGCAGAAGAAGCATCCGGTTCCGCGTGACCACCAAGAACGCCACGCCCACCTCGTACACGGACAGACAGTCCTCGCCCTGGTACACGCCGCCACGCACCGTGCTCAGCAACTCACATCCTCTGCAGTACACCTCGTCGAACGGCTACGACTCAAACATACGCCAAAACACTACCAACACAACGCCGCGAATCGACACGTTGGGCGCCTTGCAGCGCTCAAACCGTCGCGGCTCCGTCTCCACGGACTGGCGGAACTGATCGAGGTGGTGGAGACAGTACCCGAGCGGGCGCAGCGGGTTCAGACGCGACAGCCAAATCATGCCGCGGTGGAGCGACGTGCCCACTCCCAGCATGAACCAATTCCGGGACTTCTTGTGGATTGGCAAAAACGGGGAGTAATTCGTCACATACCCCCAACGCCAGTACCTCCTCAGCACGCGTCGACCCATCTGCATGGCCTTGTAGCCCAGACTCAGACAGCTCATCGCCACGTCCACCTGCATCACCAACAGGTTCGTCAGACAGCACTTCAGGAAGCTGCTCGTGCCCGCCACCAGCATCGCGCTCCTCCTCACCACGTTGTACTCGCCCGACGCGAGATACAGCGCGTTCACGAATGTCTTCAGGTCCTGGATGAAGAAGGCGATGCACCGCTGCGGCGCGGCGAGCCAGCGCGCGTACAGGAGGATGTTGTGGAGCTGGAAGAAGAAGGCGCGCAGATAAACCGACTTCAGCTTCGTCATCATCCCGTCCACCGTCTTCGCCTCCTCGTCGCGAATGCACACCGGCGGCAGCAGCACGTGACCGTCCTTCAGCGTGTAGTAGTCGTAGAATGACGACCGGAAGGTCTCTCCGATGGCGAGCGAGATTGACAGCTGCAGCGCTGAGATGGTCACGCTCTTCAGGTACACGCGCTTCTCCTCGTTCAGGTCGTGCGGCGGCGCGGTGCTCTGCGAGCCCTCGTTCACCACCACGGGCGGGTTTCGTTCGTGGAGCTGCGCCAGCTGCAGACTCTCCACCCACGCGACGTACTCCGGCAGCGAGATGTGCTCCGCGTTGGGGATCGACAAGAATGAGTAGATGATGCGGTCGCGCCCGTCCGCGCCTCTCAGCTCCTTCACGAGACGGAGTATCTGCTTGAGAAGCGCGCTCTCCAACACCACACGAATCGGCTCCACGTGGAGCGACAGGTCCGTCACCACGCGACACTGCCCCAAATCCTCAATGTTCTGGTTCTCGGCGATGAAATGGAGGGAAAGCACGTCCTTGTCCTTCTCTCCCGCGAACCACAACACCGTACTGTACTGCGCGTTCAGCAGTTGGTTGTCCACCTGGAAGGAGTGCAGCGTGAACGAGATGTCTTGCTGCGACCCCAGCGCCGCGTTCAAAACAAGTTGCTGGGCCGACGCGCACGCGATATCGCACCCCGTCGTGTTGATCAGCGTCGCCTGGATGCCGAGAACGGAGATCGAGAAGCGACGCGTTCGCTTGGAGGCGACACGCGACGCCGCAGTCGCCCTCGCAAGCGGCTGGTCTGCTGTGGGAGACAGCGACGAGTTACCCTTGATGGAGATCAACAGCACGCTCTTCAGCTGCTCCATGTGCACCTCCAGCACGCACCGCGTTTTGTCCCTGTCGTGCGTGGCGATCTCGAACACCGCCTTGTAGCGCGACTGGTCGCACGGCACCACGGCGTGATACAGCATCGGGTTGCCCTCAGCGCCGGGCAGCAGACTCTGCCGCAGGTCGGAGTTGTAGAAGTAGAGAGACACGCTGTGCCTGGCCTGTTCATCCTCCCAGTAGAACCCTGACGTGTGAAAAGAGGGGATGTCCCACGCGTCGAAGAACGTCTTGTCGTCGCTCAACTGCTGCGCCAGAATGGTGAATACGCTGTGGTTCATTATCACCACGGGAAGGTTGGACGGGTTGTACGCCGAGTTGTTCACGACGAGGTTGACGCACCCGTCCGGCAAGTACTCCGTCGTCACTTGGAGGAAGCGACGCTCGTTCGTGCTGCGACTCTTGCAGTAGACCAGCTTCTCCTCCTTCACCGGCTTGGTCACGTGCTTGAAGCCAATCAGAATCGAGGACGTCGACCAGTCGTAGTCGTCGCTCATGCAGCGAATCTTGAATAACCGCGGGACGCCGTACACGAAGGGGAGCTCCTGCAAGGAGTGTGGGTCGCACGCGATGATGGAGTCGTACTTCTTGCACATCTGCTTCACCTCGATCTTCACGTCGCTGTTGTTGAGCAGGTGGTGCGCCTCGTTCACGACGATCATCAGCGAGTGGCGGAAGGGCGGCGGCGTCGCCACGGAGTGGATGCTCAGACTGTGCTCGAAGATGGGCTTCTCGGCGGAGGGCAAGAAGTCCGTCATGGTGACCATCTGCGACAAGCCTGTTGAGGTGAAGGATGCCATGTCGATCGGCGACGACCAGTTGGTTTCGGTTCCCTGGAATTGGATGGATTGTGTGTTGGTTAGCAGGAAGATGGTTTTCGTTTTGTCATTCAATTCATCACCTTCATTCAACTCACCACCACCTTCATTCAATTGATCACCTCCACTTCTCATTTCATCACCATCTCCACCTCTCAGCGCACCACCACACTTCGATCCAGACATAGCTGCGCCAACACCACTTACCGACGCTACGAAACTCGAGATGGCTTGAGAGGAGCCCTTCTCGTTGATGTACTGCGCGTGGAGCGAGGAGTCCATCGCCATCCACAGCGGAACGAACAAACACACCTCCAGACCGTGGTTCTCCCACTGCGTCTGACTCTGAATCACAAGAGGACGCTTCGACGCGTCATAGCACACGAAGGACGGGTGACTCAACGCAGCGTCCTGCACGCCCGTCTCGATCATCGCGGAAATGTCGCCACACAACTCCTGCAGCAGGACGGACGACTGACAGCTCATTCCCTCGGGAGAGATGGTCACTGAACGCTCCACGTCGATGTCGAACAGCGAGAAGCGCTTCGCGGGCTGGAGAACAGTCACCGACTGCTGGTACGACCGCGGCGACGACAGCTGGATCCTCAGCGGAACGGGAAGTTCGTTGATGAAGGTGATGGGAGACGAGAAATAGAGGGAATAACTGGAGTGGCCCTTCTTCTCGATGCTCCTACAATGAACACACGCTCTCAGTCCTACAGAATGAACGACAGGTCGTTCTTGCCCTCGCAGTACTCCTCCTCCTCCGCCTCGTCCACCTCGCGTACCCACTCCTGATGGCAGCTGTGGTACACGCCCTCCTCGTGCACGATCAGCGCCGAGTACGAGAAGCCCTTGGGACGCTTCTCCATCCGCGTGGCGAGGAGGGAGGCGCGCGTGCGGTCGCTGGAGCAAGCCAGCGGAATGACCTGGATCTCGAGCGAGTGGAGGGAGCACACGAAGGGAGGCAGGTGGCAGGTTGTGAAGGGCTCCACCGTTGCGGAGAAGAGAAGCACGTGCTGGAACCACACGCGGATGAAGAGCGGGATCATCACGTTGTTGACGACGCACGTGCCGCTCTGAATCGACATGCACAGCACGTCGTTCTTCATCTGGTACCGAATCGTCACACTCTGAGACTGAAGCGCCGAGAGCGTGGGATGGATGATGGGTGTTCCGTCGTGCGGGTAGTGGAGATAGATGTGTTCCAACGTGCTACGCGTCACGCCCACTCACCACACGCACTTCTCCAGCTCCAGTTCCGGCTCGATCGCCATGTTCACCTTCTCCTCCTTGCACTGCTCCACCATCAGCGAGCGCACGGGAATGCGAAGCGGGGCGTACGAGCCGAACGACGACGACAGCGTGAAGATCAAGGAGTTGTACTTCATCATGTGGAAACGAATGCCCTCGCGCTCCGCGGCGTCTCCGCTCAGCTCTTCGCGCAGCCCTGCCTTGTCCTCGCCCTCCACTCTACACCTCATGCGTCTCCTCCACGCGCACTTCAACGCAACGCCAGTGTCGTTATTCAGCTCCGTCACCACGGAGGAGTGGAGATCGGAGCGTGTGTGGCGGTTGGCGCGAATCGCCTTCAGCAGCTCCATCGGCAGATTCACGTTCACCACCTCTTCACATCACTCCCCAGCACCACACTCACTCTTCACGCTCGCCTCCACCGCTAGCTCGTCTGGAGACATCACCAGCTCCCCCGACACTACACCTCACACGCCTCTCACACACGCACGCTCACAGTCGTCGAGGATCACCTGCAGAGGGTTGTTGTACATGTACTGCACGCCCAGCGTCAGCTGCGCCGAAATCCGGTCCTATTCTTAACCCGCCGAAAAAGGCGTACAGTGCCGTCCGCGCGCACCAACTCTACCAGCACGTTCTGCGCGTTGGCGAAGACGTACACCGAGCCGAACACGACGTACTTCAGAATCACCGCGGGGAAGTCCACGTTCACCACCAGCCGGCTGCTCGGCGTTTCATCCGCCTTTCCCTCCTTCTTGATGAACGAGAGACTGTTCAGCACCAGCACGAACTGGTTCAGCGCCTGCACGAAGGGCTCGATGGCGTTGCAGTTCACGACGATGGCGTTGTTGTGGTTCTTCTCCGATATCGCGAGGATGTCCACCTTCTCCACGCTGCTGCTCACGCTGATGCTGCGCGGTCCGTCGACGGGGTTGGCGTACACGACGCTGAGGGAGAGTTCCGAGTCGAAGATGGTGTAGTTGGTTTCGTCTGTGGATGAGAGAGTGCGTGTGGGAGCACAGGCGGTGGAGGCGTGGCTGAGCGAAAGAGAGAGGTTGAAGAGCTGGAGCGACGCCGACGTGCACGCGCGATCCCTCAGAACCAGCTGCGTGTGCGTGTTGAGCGTGAGCGTCATGATCTACGCTGAAAACAGATGAAGAGCTAAACCTCCTGAACCGCGGGCAGGCGAACGCCGACGGAAACCAGGCACTTCTCCGTGATGCAGTCGATTTGGTACTCGCTCAGCAAGTGCGTGTTGAGGCGAGAAGGAGAAGAAGTCGACGGCGTGGCGGGCTGGCGCTGAGGAGAGTAGGAGGAGAGACAGGCCGAAAGCACCTCCAGGAACACGTTGTTCACCTCCAGCGACATGCACGACAGCATGACGCTGATCTGGTTGCCCTCCAGCGACAGCATGAAGAGAGGCTTCTCGCAGCTCCTACGCGGTGATGCACTGAGAGTGACGCAACCTCCGCTCGAGAACCGACACGCCGTCGCTCAGCGTGATGCTCAGGTCGCCGCAGCCCACGTTCAGACAGAGCTGCGGCTGGAGAACCACGGAGCACTGGAGCTGCTCGCAGCGCAGGCACAGCGGCGGCGTCGCGATCGCGTCCGTGTTGTTCAGCCCCGCCTGAAGCATCTGAATGCCGAAGGAGAGTTTGGTGAAGGGCGGAAGCGACGAGGAGGTGGAGGAGGAGGACTGGGTGCCTCCTTCCAGGAACGGGTGCTTCTTCAGCTCCTTCACCGCCTCTACAGGTGACGCCGCCCACGAGCAACAACGCGTGACGGACTGGATGGAGGCGACGCACTCGCTCGCCACCGTCGTCACAAAGGGCCACAGCTCCAACTCGCCCTGCGTCACGACTCCGTCAACACACCCACACAACACACCCTGCTCGTCTTGCTCGTACGCCACGTGGAGCGTAACGCCCACGTCCTTGCAGATGGAGTAGTCGATGTCCTGCTGACTGACCGTGACGAACAGCTGTCTGAGCGCCACGTCCACTTCGGGAACGCTCTGCGACTTCTCCAGCTTCTGCTGGAACGACAGCTCCATGTCCAGGATTCCCGCGGTGATCGTCTTCTATGGCATAAGAGCACGGCGGAATCCGCACCATGGGCGAGAAGATGTACGCGACAGTGCAGTCGTGGGTGTTGACGAAGAGAAGAGAGCGTTTGGGCGAGGACGCGACAGCGACGCTCGGTTCCTTCTTTCGCAGGAGAGAGTGCAATGAGTAGAGACTCAGTTCCTACGCGTCAGAAGGCGAGCAAGAAACGACGTTGAGAATGCTGGTCGCGACGTTCATCAGCGAATCGGGCTCGACGCTGACGGTCAGTAGATTCACGTCCACGTTGATCTCGTCCTTGTTGCGAATCTCCACGCGAACGAGATCCAGGTCCTCGTCCAGTCCGCTCATTTCGCTCGCCTCCTTGGAGAGAAGCACGTGGCTGCTCTCCTTGCCGCCGTACTCCAGCGACGCGTCGTTCACGCTCACCGACAGGACGCTGCTGTTCGGGGTCTTTCTGAAGCCCAGCGTGGACGTGAAGAAGAAGTGGAAGAGGAGTGATTGCTCGTCGCGCCGTCCCTTCACGAACAGCGCGCTGTTCAGCAGCTTGTACATCGACACCTCCACGCCCTCGCTCACCACCTGCACTTCGATGTCCTCGTATCCGTGTGTCTTGGGAGCAGCCACTTTCTCTTCAGGAGTTGAAGTGTGTTCAGGAGAGTCGGAGGTTTGTGGGCCTGTTGGAACGGGCGGGAGAGAGAGAATTCCCTCCTGGTTTTGGAATGGCTGGGTTCTCTCTTGATTCTGGATTGAGTGAATCCGTTCTGTGACTTGCAGTGATGGAATACCTTCATGATTCTGCAACGATGGAATTCCCTCCCGACTCTGAACTGACGCAACTCCCTCCCGACTCTGAACCAACCCAACTCCCTCCCGACTCTGCAACGGAATGCCCTCCGCAACGCGATACGCCGCATTCAGCGAGTTGGGAGACAGCAACGACGTGAGCGGGAACAGAGAAGACGGCTGCGCGGAACGAATGGTCGGAGAGGACGGCGCGACGGCGGGCGCGGAGCCCAAGAAGGGCGTGAAGATGTCCATGATCTTGTTCAGCAGCGACAGGCACAGAAACAGCGAGTCGTCCACCACCACGAACACCTTGCCCAGCGACCCGCCCACGCGCAGCGTGCCCAGACGGTCCGCGTCGGGCAGGACGTAGGTGGTTTTGATGGCGACCGCCTTGGGCGAGTCGGAGACGTGGATCACGGACTGGCGCAGGTCGGAGTGGATGAGGTCGTTGTCGTGGTAGAACACGTTGGTGTAGAGCGGCGTCACGAGGAACTGGTCCAGCGTGAGGTCGAGGAAGCGCGCGGTGAGCGTGTGCGAGGAGTCCAGCGTCATCTTGCCGAGGAGAACCGCGATGGCGTGCGTGTTCTACAACTCACCCACACAGCACGAGCTGACCTTGTCCTTCTTGTTCTCCGCCAGAATCACGCTCACGCCCTCCAGACTCACGCTCATGTCGATGGTGACCAGCTCGGGACGGATCGTGCAGTAGTACGGGTGGACGTTCACCAGACTGATCATCGGGAAGTCGATGGGGAGAATGTCGAACAGGGACCACTAGCCATCACCGCCGCACGCCGACGCTACGTTCAGGTTCATTCGCTTCTTCGCCGTGCTGTCCACCGAGTCCGTGTTGCCCGCGCTCAGCGAGTCCACGCTCTTGAAGTCCTCGCCGCCCTCGTCGCCGCCGATGCTCACGAAGCGGTCGTTCACGCGACTGCGCCGACTGGAGTGCTTGGAGCTGGACACACTGAAGACACTGTTGCGTCGCATGTAGCTGCGCGTGCGGAAGGAGGACTGCAGCGAGCCGGCGTCGCTAAGCCAGTCCAGGCGGTGGGAGACGGAGGACGCGTCGTCGTGGACAGATTTGAAGTCGTCCGTGTCGTCGGAGAGCACGCTGTGCGAGTCGCAGACGGAGTGGAAGTCCGTGTCGTCCTCGGAGGCGATCGAGTGGAAGTCGCCGGAAGATCGCCGGGCGGAGGAGCTGGAGGAGAAGGAGGCGCGCTGCGAGGACTCCGACAAAACCCCTTCAGGCGAGGACGACTCCTTCTCGTCGTCCTTCTGGAGGTAGGAGTTGAATATGGAAACGATGTTGTTGTTGTAGTCCGGCTGCGAGCTGTTGAGAGACAGCGTCGACGTGCTGAAGAAGCCCGCTGTGGATACATCATTGAGCTGTCTCACCACGTCCTTCTCGTAGTCCAGCTTCGACTGCGCTGACAGAGCGTGGATGAGCCCGCAGATCCGCTCCAGCGCCAAGTAGTCCAGCGTGACGTTGATGTGCGAGACTTGGAGCGTGGCGGACACGTGGATGGTTTCGGTGATCACCTCGTTCTCGCGGAGGAGCGGGAAGGAGAGGATCAGCGTCATGTTGGTGTCGTGCAGCACCTTCAGCTTGTGCGCGTTCACGTAGCGCGAGTCCGTGTACAGGTCCATCAAATCGCACACGACGATCTGAAGGCTGGACACGTCGCAGCTCACCAGAATGTGGTCGCGAAGGTCCTCCTGCATCGCGTCCTCCTCCAGCCCGTGCAGCAGGCTGAACCGCGACGTGGAGTAGTTGTTCAACACCAGAAGGTCCTTCTCCTTCTCGCTCAGCTCCCGCTTCATTCCGTTGTCTACGCCTCAGTGCGTCGCGTCGCCCTCACCTTGGAAGCGGATCTCCGGAATCGACACCACGCACATCGTCGTGTCGAGATCGCTCACATCCGCGGGGATGTAGAAGTGGAGATTGGATATGGTGAGCGAGGGGTGGACCGTGTACAGGTATGTCATGATGATGAACAACTGCGGCACGCTCTTGCCGGAATGACTACGACTCAGCGAAGACGGCGAAGACGACTGTTCTTTGGGGGGAAGCACGATGTCCTGGGGAGGCTCGAAGAAGGTGACGATGCGAAGAATCGAGGACAGGTTGACGAAAACGTCCAGATTGTTGACATTCCCGAAGATCATCAGGTTCTGCCCGTACTTCAGCTTCAGCTGGATCATGTCGCGTTTGTCCATGTACAGGTGCGAGTCGTCTAACCGTCAGCCACGCGGCAAGCACGCACTGGAGTAGTACTCGTCGTTGCGCTTGATCAGGTACTTCAGCTGGTTTCGGTTGGACGAGTAGTCCTTCAGCGCGAGGTTGTTGATGCCGCAACTCACCTCCCACCAGCCATAGCCCGTCTGCAGGCTGAAGGAGAGGTTGTTGAGGAAGAGGCAGCAGAGGATCTTGTCGTTGAGGCGCGTGGACGGCGCGTTGGAGAAGGAGTCGGCGATCAGGCGGAACTTCACCTCCGTGATGGACACGCGGATCATCGTCTTGACGTAGTTGGAGGGCAGGGTGTCCAGGTTGAGCACATCGATCGACGTGGGAGTGAAGGAACGCAGCGGCGTGTTGTGAAAGGATATTGAAGCGCCGGGTCAGGCGGCGGCTCGTCCGCTGTGGAACCCGTGACGAAGGACCAGACGCGATCGCGCAACGACGGCGGCTACGACTCACTTCACGACTTCGCCTCTACAGGAACGACTTCGGCGCGCTTCGCCTCCACGTACGAGCGCCAGATCAGGATGGTGTTGGTGGGTAGTACGTTCTCGCAGCGAATCAGCTCCTGCGTCTCCTCCTTCTTCATCTTCTCACCTCGCTCGTCCGCGTCCAGCTTCTTCGCGTACAGGCGGCGGTACGCCTCGCCGCAGCGCCAGATCTCCGTCATGTGGTCGCGGTTGTAGGAGCACTTCATCTTGCGGATGTTCTTCACGATGCAGCGAATGCCGTACTTCCACATCAGACGCGGCGAAGCCCGCAAGCCGCTTTCGTCCACGCGCGCCTCGTCCATCACCTCCTTCCGAATCGGGGAGTAGTTGTCGCGGTTGCCCGTGCGCGTGAAGAAGGCGTTGGTCTGGAGAAGGTACACGTACTGCGTGTGCGACAACGAGAACTCCACGTGCGGGATCTGAATGAAAATGGACTGGTCGGGGTTGTGTCTAGACGGTCACGCACACAACGTACGCGCACAGGTCGTAGTTCTTCTTGATCGTGGCGATGTACACCAGCAGGTCGGGGATGTTGATCAGATTCACGTTTCCCTCGTCGGGGAGCTTCGCGATGTCCAGCATCTCCAGGAGGGAGTAGTGCTCCCAGTTGCGCGCTAGGCTAAGAGGGGGAGAGAGGCGCTACCGAGCGTGTTGTTGAAGTACATGCGCGCGTTCTTGACGGCCAGCTGCTTGTAGGTCTTGTGCTCGTCCAGTAGAGGGTCCGAGAGGGTCTACGGTGAAATGGGTGAGCGGCCAGATACGCTGAACGTGAGGGAGTCGATGATCACGCCGAAGGCGAAGAAGGGCGTGTTGGGGAGATGATCCTCGTAACGAAGGTGGATCTGGGTCTTAGAGAGCGGAAACACGCGTACTCCGTTCAGTGTAATCTCGAGGTTCTTGACAATGTTCCGCAGCAGCATGCTCAAGTAGCCGCCCTCATCATCACCGCCCTCCTCCTTCGTGAGAAGCGCCTTCTGCAACTGACGACGCACTTCGACCACCGAAATCTCGGACAGCTTCGCATTCTGAGAGTCACGCGAAAACGACAACCGTACATAATAGTTGCGTATCGAGTAATCGATGGAGTAGTCGTCGATCGGCTCCACAACGAGGCACAAATCCTCCGCCTAGGGGAACAACCGAAACGCAGCGACATACGATGAGTTTCAGAGGATCGCTGTAAAAGATGGAGGATGTCGTAATCTTCACGTCCAGCGACCGAACGACGCCGCGGATCAAGCCGATCGGGACAGAAAGACTGTCCAAAATGTTCTTCTTGACTTCCAAGTTGAAATAGCGGATCCGTCCTAACCCATAATACCATTTCAACGCAGAGGCAACCGTTGTAGAGATCGGTCTGTATGTTGTCTTTGGTCAAACACTTTTCCTCGAACACTTTACTCAGCGTGCTGCTGAGTAGGGAGGAAATGTTTCCCTCTAGCATGGTCTCTGTGGCGAGAACGGGCGCTCGAAAGAATGGACGAAATAGCCCTATTTTCCGGAATTCCGAAAGCGTACGGTTTCCATTCGTTCCTGAGCGCATCTTAAGTCCTTGAACTGCGGATCGTCTTCCCGTCCTTTCCCAAGTCCGTTCCGCGAGTACTGGAAAGACCATCCAGTTCTCATAATTGTACTCATGTTCGGGAGACGAGCTACAGTAGTGGCGATAACCAAGTATCTGGATGCCTACCAGCAGAATGAATCTCTCCCTCCGTTGGGATCGAGTGTGGATCGTCACGCGTAGAAAGCTCTTTAAGAATCTCTCGTCGACATTTCTGAAGGCGGTGCGAAAGATTGAGCCCGAAGTTGTCGCGAAACTGGAAGAAGGCAACAAGGAAGACCATTCCAGGCACGAGGACTACGTGCTGTCCTTTATCGAGGATCCTCTGAAGACGCAGGTTTGTTCCTACCTGTTTGCCTCGGTCGTCTCCATTACCTCTAGCAATCGCGGTCTTTACAATGCGAATACGATTCGAGAATTAAGCAAATTATTCGACAAGAACGTTTTTGATTCGCTCATGGAGTCCTTGGTGAAGGTGGTGAAACGGATCTACGTGCAGCCGAACAGCATCATTTTCGACGTAAAGAGCGAATCCTCTGCCAAATGGGCAGGCATTCTTCTCATTCGACATGGAGAGGTGGGAGCGTCACGTTCCGCTTATCCAGTAGGCCTACTACGTGGAGAATGACGTGCACAAAAACCTCGAGTTCCTCGACTGCATTGACATGCTCGGAGTCACCGATCATGCCTACGTGAACGAAACGGAACTGAGTGTGGAGAAGATTGAGGGTAGCACTCCCTACCCACTGTTCACGGATAGTCGTCAGTCGATCCGCGTGTCTGGTAAGCGTGCTCACCATGGTTCAGTTGATCGACGCGATTCAGTGAGTCCGGTTGTGTGCAGTTAGACGTAGTGCGCTCAACACGTCCAAAGAGAGCATCGACAACGCGATGGCCTATCTGCTTGCGCGCAGCGCGCGTATTGAGCGCGAGAGACAGAAGCGGATCGAGGAGGAAGAGCTGAAGAGACAAGAAGAACTGCGCCGCCAGTTATCGTGCCGATTGTGCGTCAATCTCAGTGCATAGAGAGTGGAAGGAGTACTTGAAGGCGGGCGATATTCCGAACGTGTCGCGCTACGTGAACGGCGGCTTCGACATCAACTGCGACATAGGAGCGGTGCGCGACAAGCCGCTGATGCTCGCGATGTACTCCAAGAGCCAGGAGCTGCTGAAGTACCTGTGCGACAACGGCGCCGACGTGAACGCGCAGAACGACAACGGCCTGACGGCGCTGCACATCACGGCGCAGATCGGGTGGAAGGAGGGCATTGAGCAGCTGATCGCGCGAGGCGCCAGAATGGTGGCGGACAAGATGGGCAACTTCCCGACGCACGTGGCTGCAAGGCAGGACAATAAGGAGATTCTCCTTCTCTTCGTCAAGATGAAGAACGACGGCGTCTTCGTAGGGTTGGCGTGGGTCGGTGAGGGGTAGGGAATCGACTGGTACGTGAAGAACGCGAATGGAGAGTCGGTGATTGACTGCTGCTCGGATTACGCGATGAAGAAGATCCTGGTGCCGAAGGGAGTTGCCGGTTATACCATATCTCGTTGGTGTGTTTGTGGCAGAGTTGTTGTGTTGAGGTGAAAAGGTATAAGTCGCACAACGGTGGGTTTCATTAATCTCACACTTCCAACAAACAGACCACTTCAGCTTGTGAACCAGATGCTTGATTTGAGCGATGGAGCCGCCAGGGTTCAGGTGCTTCGGACAGGCATGCGTGCAGTTCATGATACCGTGACAGCGATACAGCCTGTAGGTGTCGTCCAAGTCGCGAATGCGCTCCTCCGTGATCTCGTCGCGGGAGTCCACGATCCACCGATAGGCTTGCTGCAGCACTACGTGTCACTCCGCACTCTCGCGTACCCATCGGTCCGAGGTACTTGTCGGGATTCCACCAGTAGGACGGACAGGACGTCGTGCAGCAGTTGCAGAGGATGCACTCGTACAGACCGTCGAGTCTCGCTCGCTCTTCCGGACTCTGGAGGTTCTCGCACAGATATGTGTTGCTCTCGTGGTCCTTCGTCCGGTGGAGCCAGGGCTTGATGTTGGCGTACTGCTCGTATGTGTTCGTCTGGTCTAGGATGAAGGAAAGCGACTGCTCCCACCGATCACGAGATCCTTGATGACGAACATGTGGGGAAGAGGGCGAAGAACCACCGTCTTCGAGTCCCTTTTCAGCGGCGTGAGGCAGGCGAGTCCGTTTTCACCGTCGATGTTCATGGAGCAGGACCCGCAAATCCCTTCGCGACATGATCTACGTGACACATCAGAAACAGAGCGTACCGTCGGAATGTGAACGTCGGGTCGATGGTGTTTTTGATGAAGAAGAGACCGTCCAGAACCATTCCGCCGCATCTACCATTCATGCCTCGCGTCGGTGTTACTGGGATAAATCGATCGCGTATCGCTCCATGTGCGGTTTTATGTCCTTGTCGGGGTTGAAACGGAACACCTCGAAGAGCTTGTAATGATGCGAAGTGTCTTGCGTGAGTTTCCCGAAGGATCGCAGAACGGGAGAGGACTCCTTGGTGAAGGATTGGAGGGTTTTGGAAAGCATTCTTTGACAAGCGCCATTTTGACAAGATGGTGCTCCTTTGTCTTTTCGAGTCACAGCAAAACCTCCCTTCTCTTCAAGCAAGTGAAATTGACCTCCACACAAGTACAATCACACACCACACCAACAGAACGCCTTTCCAACCAAACAACGCGTCTTTCAAGATAATAATCCATAGAAACCATGAGAAACAAGCTTAGTAGGTCTGAGCGTCCTTGTTCTTCTTCTCACCAATCTCAAGGGTCTTGCATCTCTTAAGAGGTCTCTGAGCCTTGGTCTTGCACTCCTTGCACTCAAGACGGAGCACCAGCTTCTTGGTCTGCTTCGCCTACACGTTACAATCTGCATCAGGATAGCCACCTTCTTGTGGAAAATAGGCTTGGTCTGACCACCGAAACCCTTCTGCTTGGCATCGTATCGTCTCTTACCTAGCCATCACGAGCACACAACCGAAAACTCACCCTGAGGTCTGATAGACGCCTTACCAGCCTTGTACTGGGTTACCTTATGCTCAGTATGCTTATTGCACTTCTTGCAGTAAGTGTTCTCAGTCTTGGGGACATGCACCTAAACGCGGTAAATGTCACGCTCTTTCTCCCACGCGCCCATTCCGTTCTTTCTAAGATAAAACAACGTACCATTTCCACTTAAATTATCTCTTGAAAGGGATATGTGAACGCTTCCACCATAGGACAAAGGAAGGAACGTCCAGTGATCCATTCGTCTTCGTTATCATACTCGCGGAATGACACCGACCACTGAACGGACGCTCGGGCGTTTCGCCCGCTCCTTAATCGTAGGGGTACATTTCAGCCCGAGTCTTATTCCAAGCATTTCGTCTCACAGTCGCTACTGCTGGGCATCCTTTTGTCTCGACTACAGTAGTTTAAGGGCATCACCTCTTTTATCTGGACTAAACATGGTATGTGCTCTAGTTCCGTCTCCGTGCCTCGCGGGCAAATTGGAGTCCCACCTTGTGCGTATGAGTCTCATTCCGTTTGTAGGGCAAAAGAACTAAGAAGGTCGGTATTTGCGGAAAGTACGGAACGAGATACGGTTCCTCTCTCCGTAAGATTGTGAAGAAGATTGAGGTGAGCCAGCACAGCACGTTGTCCGCTTCGCACCGCTCTCATTTTTAGCTACACCTGCGCTTTCTGCGGCAAGAACACCGTGAAGAGATCCTGCACCGGTATTTGGAACTGCAAGAAGTGCGGAAAGGTGGTCGCTGGAGGTGCCTTCACCGTGTCTACTCCTGTTGCCATGACCGTGAGATCCTCTATTCAGAGACTTCGTCGCAGCAAGACCGAGGCTTAAGTGGATAGTGGATAGGAAGCCCTTTTCCGCTCTTTGTGAGAACAAACACGCCACTCTATCTTTGCCGCCTTCAGGATGTGCTTCTTGAAGAAGCCCACGGCGGGAAGAATACTAATCAGGGCCTTCACCAGGAGGATGGTGAAGCGCTGCTGCGGATCCTCCATGTCGAGCGACACCTTGTCCGTGGAGTGAATATCTACGCGTCAGACCTCGATCACACGTCCACAGATGGACTGATAGGCAAACACGACAGTCAGCATCAGGCCTACGAGATTCGTCGTCACGTCGTACAGCAGGAGCATCACCATGACCACGCGCTCTATGGATAACGAATCCGTCGCATTCCAACGCGTCGTCGTCTCCGCCTTGAAGCACAGGAAGAGACGGAGGAGACAGCCCATGGTGTACGCCACGAAGGAACATGTCGAGGCAATCGTCCAGGGAGTGATCTACACGGAACGGAGGACAGTCTCGCAGCACCTTTGTGTGGAACACGCCGACTACGCCCAGGAACAGCACAATGCAACGCAGAGCGAATATAAACAGACCGCACTCTATACCTAAGTGCAACGCAATGACAGCCACTGGAAATCCACGCCGATTCGCCTCCCTTCCACGCCTGCGCGTGATCCTCGCCAACCATCGTTACGTTGTATTTGTCGCTTTCGTATCGGAGCTGGAACGACGTAGCCACCTGAATGATGGACAGAACGAAGAAGAGGATCAGCAACACACCACGTCGCTTTCTCGTGGGCTTCAGCATCTGCTCTATCGAATCCAAATTGTTCTCCATGCTCAATTCGCTGTCTTGCAACACGGACTGTGTCGGATTCTGAATCGCATCGCCAGGACGTTTCCGAACAAACACGGGAAAACTTGAGATCCGCGCCGACGAGGGATTTCATCTCCTTGGCTAGCAGGCTGTTGATGTCCTCCTTCACCTGTCTGCAGTTCTTGACGCCGTCCATCACCGGCACCTCGTACCACTTCTTGTCGTCCGTATCGTACTCAAACCGCTTGGGGCCGCTACGAGTGACACGCACGCTTCTCGCTCCACCTGACGGGAGAGGACCACCAGATCTGCTTGTTCGGCTGCTGCTTGTTAATGACGTACGAGCCCTTGGCGCCGAGACTGATGGTCAGCACGCCATTCTACGCCGTCATCCGATTTCGATTGCGGAACGGAAGTGTTGTAGTCCAGCGCGTCCACGTCGTCGTCGATCCCGTCGAGCGCATCCTCAATCTGGTTCAGCTCTTTGTTTACGAGTGTGTTATATTCGGCGTCGGTTCCGCGAAACGTTCTATGAGTGGTACGCAGCCAGCACCGACCCACCCGAAGAATCGCTGCGAAGACAACCTTATCAATGTGTTCGATGAGGAAGAGAGAACCGGTCTCAAAACGCGATGTACTACTTGCATAGGGTCCTTGTCAAATGAATACTAAGGAAACAGGAGAAGGGAGTTTCGCTGAGAACAAACAGCCGAGAAACACCGCTCACTTAATAGCTCTCAGTGTACATACCATCCTTGAAGAAGTGGAAGGTAGGCTTCATTCCGTCCACGTATTCGCAGATGACAATCATCTCCTGGAGGTGAGTCAGACCGGAAGCGTCCTTTCCAGCAGCCTCAGCCTTAGCCTTCATCTCGTCGCACTTCTCGGCCTATTTATAACGATACAAACGAGGAACCCACCATAGCGTCGTAATCGCAAGTACCGTGGTAGTAATCGTAGTCCTTGAAGTTCTTGAGGATGGTCTTGATGTACTCGTTCATCTCGTTGACGAAGGCCTCTTCTCTGGAAGGGTTGGTCTCCTTGAGAAGCATGCGGACCTGCTTCACGTACTTCTTCATCATGGCAGTGAAGGTCTTCTTATCCAGAGCAGTATCGTCGGCGTACTGCATCAGGCTAGTCGTGAGCCACGAGAAACGACGCGTACTTGTGATTCTGAACCACATCGAGGATCTTCTCGAGTTCGGGATCCTCAGCGTCTTCCTTGGGAACCATCTTTGCCTCGACAGAGTACCTAATTCGTCATGCACCGCGATTCAAACCCATACAGCAGATCGGTTTCGGTGTGGTCGAAAGAGTCGGAGACGAGTTCGCAGCAACCAAAGTAATCAAAGAAAACCTTCATGGTGATTCAATAGGATCAGGATAAAGAAATACTGATGAATGGACCAGAAATGTCATTCGAAATTAGGGTCGTTTTCTGACATTCTGCACGATGGAGGTACCCTCTTTGCTACGCCAAGCGAGGAAGCGACGATGCAACAAACACCACAGGAAAAGAAGGATGACAGCGTACTGGAGATCGGTTTCACCTCCGGCTTCTTCACGCTGTCCACGGGCTTCGGCGAAAACGAAAACGAGATCGGAGTAGAGATAAAGGGCTGTGGCTCCTTCTCCTCCGTTTTCGCTTCCTCTTTGGTTTCTTCCGGCTTTGGCTTCACGGGCCTCTTCTCCGGAATGTACATGGGCTCGTCCATGGACAGATTCACGCCTCTACACATCAGGGCGCACAATCAACCCCACTTGTACGAGCCGCCGAAGGGGTTGTACATATCGAAGGCGTCCTTCTCATCCTCGTCCTCCTCGTCCTCGTCCTTCTTCGCCACCACTTTCTTTGGCTTCCCCTTCTTCTTCTCCTCCCTGCTGGACTTCATCACCGCCTTCTCGTACTCCGCCTCTCTCTTCTTGACGTCCTCCTCGCTCACCTTCGTCACGGACACGGTCTTCCAGCTGCCGAACTACTCCATCATCCCTCTCTCCCTTCCCCACCAAATCCTCTTCGGTCAGCTTGGAGTCGTAGTCGAAGTTGTATTTCACTGGCTTCCCGTTGGCGTCGAGAGGCGGCTGCACGGGAGCTGGCTCTTGCTGCAAGGGCGGTGGGGGAGGAATGTTCCCCGTTCGTTTATCATAGACGATGGGTTGATTCAAAGGGGGTGGGGGAGGGATGTTTCCTGTTCGTTCGTCGTACACCACAGGCTGATTCAAGGGTGGAGGAGGAGGGATATTGCCTGCTTTCTCGTCGTACACCACCGGCTGATTCTCCTCAAACTGGGCCCTCCACTGCTGCACACTTGGTACTGTATCGTAGGTGATACGAATGGGCGGTGCATCGTCGAAGAGGAAGGCTTTCTTCTTTGTCGTCACCTTTCTTCCGCCAAGTGCTTCCAGTGTTCTTGTGTCCTTGATTTCGTTATTGTTCAGCATCAAATTCCTCGCTTCCTACAGCGTTACACGAAAGCACAGCCTCTCACATCTTCCGCCTGTTTCACGATTCGATCGACTTCCTTTTCCTGTGCAGCCGCTCTTTCCTTTGCCACCTTCTGCCTTGACAAGTATCGGTCCACATTCTTCTGATGTTGCTCCGATGACTCATGGCGCTGTCGGTTCTACGCATAACGCAGCCATATCATGAAGATACGATCTTGTTATCCACACACCAGTAATTGCAGTACTTACAGTAGTATCGCGGTAAGGAGGTCCATCGTGCTGACATTCTGCAGTGAAAATCGGCAGCTTTCGCTCCAGTTGCGCTAGTGGAGGAAGTGAATGAAGCAGTTTAATGAAACAAGTAAATGAAACACGTGATTGAAACAAGTAAGTGAGGCAAGTCAGCAAAACAAGTCATCAAAACAATCAACTGAGCAAAACAAACAAACCAACACAGGAAAATTACTGATGACTACGGCTCAGGTGCGTCACGATCTCTTGGATGTTGCTCTCGATGTAGTCCAGGCGACGCATCAAGTCATCCCTCTTCAGCGAAATCGCCTTCGCCAAAGGCATCGCAGACACAACGCCGTACTTGTCCAAATAGGTCAGGTCGTCGAACGGACTCTCCAAGTTCAGAATCGTTCCGCCGTCGTAGCGCACCTGGATGGCTCCCGTACTCAGCATGCAGATCGACGCGTCCTCCTTCTTCAGCCACTTCAGCGCGAACGGCATGTTCTGGCGCGGACCGCCGCGCGCCGTGTCCTCCACCTCCTCCTTCGACAGCAGGCGGTTCTCCGCGCGGTCGCGGAAGTTCGTTCGGAAGTACTTGATCAGCGTGATCTTCTTCGCCAGCTCGTCGGGGTACTCGTCGATGCTGCCCGACACAGAGGGCGGGAAGGCCTGCTTCACGTTCCACTGCGTGATGGAGATGCGTGGGTGGTACTCGAAGAACATGCCGTCGGCGGAGAGCACGATCTACGCGTAACGCTCCTCGCTGAACGCCACGGATGTCTTGTCGTTGAACAGGATGCCGATGTTGCCGTTGCTAAACATGTAGCCGATGCCGTACTTGCGCGTGAAGTCGTACTCGTCCACGATCCAGTTCTACGCCGTCAACACACCACGCCATCTCTACCGCCGTGCGCGTCACCTGGATGTGGTTCGCCGGCTTCACTACCCATCATCGCAACGCACAGCCCTCACTCAGCGAGGGGTTGTTCAGCGCCGTGTACAGGTTCGCGGCGTGCGCCAGCAGCAGCGGCGAGCCCTCCTTCTCCTCGTAGCGCGCGCGCACCACCGTGATCGACGGCACGATGCCCGCCGGCAGACCCTCGAACACCTCCGACGGCAGCAGTCCACGCGCCTCGTGGAACGAGCGGTTCACGATGTCCAGACGCTCCTCCATCACGCGCGCCTACGCCTCACGCACACTCGCCGCACCTACGCGGTCGCCCGTCAACGAGAAGCGGTTCAAATTGTTGCGACCCCCTCCGTCCAAATCGTACTCCTCCGCCGCCTCGGGGTTGTGCACCGCCACCGGGTGCGCGCTCAGCCGCGGCTGCTCCGACGACGCATCCGCCACGCGGAACCGCTTCGGCTCGCCAGTGCCGGGCACGTCCACGTGGCGAGCGCGCTGGAGAACGGGCGTGGGCTCGGAGGGGATGCGCGAGGAGAGGAGGAAGGGCTCGCGGAGGATGTAGAGCGGGAGCGACTTGGGCGGCTCGATGGGCGAGTCGGTGAAGAAGGGGTGCTGGACCATCTGCTCGAGCGTGAGGCGCTGCGAGGGGTCGGTGTTGAGGATGGAGCGGATGAACATGCGCGCCTGGTGGGAAATGTGGTGGTCCTTTATGGGGAAGGAGAACTCGTTCTGGCGAATGCGCTTGTACGTGTTGTCGGCATTTCCGCCGTCGAACGGCGCCTTCCCGATCAGCATGGTGTACGTCATGATGCCGATCGCCCAGATGTCGACTTCGTACGAATACGCGCGCTTGTCGCTGGAGGCGAGGATCTCGGGGGCAATGTAGTTGGGCGTGCCGCACATGGTCTTCTTGCGCTCGTTTGGCTCATTTAGCTGCGCCGCAAGGCCCAAGTCGCCCACCTTCACCTCCAAGTTCTCGTCCAGGAAGATGTTGCCCAACTTGAGATCGCGGTGGATGATGCACCGCTTGTGGAGGTAGCTCACCGCGTCGATGATCTGCAGCAGGAAATACTGCACTTCCGGCTCCGTAAGACACTTCCGGTCCTTGCAGAGATGGCCCAGGGTCTATTCCGTCATATTCGGGACGCGGAACACACCTTGTTGGAGCACAACTCCAGAATGAGGAAGTGGTAGCGATTATCCTCAAAGTGCTTGTACATCTTGCAAATATGCGGATGATCCAACGACTCGTGAATGCGGATTTCGCTTCTGAACTACCGATCACCCCTTCCCGCCTTCCCAACCTTTTCGAGGACCTTTGGCTTTTTCAACCCTTCCTTTTCGACGACCTTTCCGGCGTACTTCTTCCCGGTCCGCACGCTCGTCAATTCGTAGACCACGGCGAAACCGCCCTAATCATAAGCACCAGCGACGGGAACAAGAAAACCTTGCCGATCTGATTGCCGACACGGTACCTGTCCACGATCTTGGTCTTGGTCTCATCCAGTTCGGTGATGTACTTGACCCCGTCCCTTTTCACGATCCCTTCAACGGGAGCCTCCTGCAAGAGTGCCTGAGCGTCCTCCATCGATTCCAGAGCGAAGAACACGCGAAGGATAAATAATAATGAAGATAGAAAAAGCCTGGGTTGGGAAAACTGGAAGATTTCTGGAGCCCATTCTTTTCCAATCCACCCGGGATGGAAAAGGATGGCGTTGGGGTAGGCGGGGAGACGAATTGTGTTTCGGTCGCGCAGATTACCTCTTATGTCTCTCCTCTTTTCTCTCGTTCTCTTTGCTCTGTTTTCACAAATACCTTCCTTCGCTCACCTGTAGCGTTACCGCCTCCGTTAACATCCCCCGTGAGATTGTCGTGAATGCCAACAGCCACTACGAGGCCGGCTACATCGTAGGATCCTCGCGGAGTAGCGGTGCTGATCCTCTAGTTTGGAGCGAAAACCAAGGATCTCATTCGAGCGCGCTTTACCGACGACAAAAACCTGATCGAGAAGCTCATCCCCTTCTACGAAACGGACGAGGGCAAGAAGGTGTTCAATCACTTCGTCAAGCTGAACGTAACGCAGGCTCTGTCCTGTTTCCCGTAGTCCGCTCGCTTCCCCGAGTACATGGACGAGCTCCGAGGCCAGGCCGATGGAGCGGCTGTTCCGTTCGAGTACGTGTTCATGTCCACGCTCAGCGAGGAATTCAGCGACTACGTTAGCGAGGCGTACTCCTTCCAGCCCACGGAGTCCTGCTCCGACGTGATCATCAACGAAGGCAAGGAACGTCCCCATCCCATTCTCCTTCAAGCGTAGTCGGTATTTGCCACAACGAGGACGGCAGTCTCATCGATTTCAACCGCACCTCCTTCCTGCGTCAGACGATCACGATTGGTCGTCGTTGCGTCTCCGTTTCATTCTCTAGATGGAGTTGTCGTGAGCAACATCTCGTCCTGGTGCTACGCCGGTCAGCTCCCGACGGCGGGTAGGATTTTGGCTTCCATCTCCACCTAGCCTTTGGCTTCAACAAACACATCGCCATGTCAATGAACTATCTGCACACCGCAAAGGGAGGTAGCGCAATGTCGCGCGAATCACGTTCTAGACTATTTCGGTTTTGCTCGCAACTTCATCGCTCGTTACATATCCATTGAATCAGAATGCGTATTCTTAACGCGTAGTTGCTGGACGCCACGTCCTTCGAGGACGCGTGGACTCGCATTACCGAAACGCCTCACTGCGTGGGACACAACTACCAAGTGATGGATTTGGTTACCGGAAAGGTTGTTGACATCGAGGTCGCTCCGTTTGACCGAGTCGGCGTTGCTCTCTCCGGTGATGCATAGATTGGTCGTTTCACGGCGTTGCCCAACCACCCCCATTTCCACTCCAACATGTACAGCTTGATCATTGTGGACGATACGCCTTCCGCGAGCTCGATCCACCGCGAAGCTCGCTACAAGCAGATGATCCCACCTCGCTCCTTCAAGGAGGCGCTGGACGTTCTCAGCGATGTGTATTACGTTCGTTCTTTCCGTCATTTGTAGCGAGGATAAGGTGGAGCCCATCTACAGACCGACGACGCTCAACACGGCGGTGTACGACTTTTACCAGCGAAAGTGCATTATCTACATCGGCCCTGCCTCCGATAACATCATTCTAACGGAATACGATCTGTAGTTGGCAATCTGTTTGTTGCTTCCACTCGCTGTTTGAATTGGCTGTTTGTGAAAATAGGTTTTATGAATGAATAGGAGCAGTGGTTCGTTAACAAATGCTCTGTCCTTTCCTCCCGAGGACAGTCTAACCCCTTGCACACAGTAGGTGACCCACCTACCATGAATGGCATCTCTTTGTTTGGCAAGCCGCTGAAACTCCCGCCCCCTGTCTTTCAGTTTTTCTCAGTCCATGGGGCGATTTGAGCAGCTAGCTCACCAGCTGCAGTGTAACGACTCCGACTCGCGAGAAGTGCGATGCGGTTCTCATTATTGACATGTAGGTGTACGATGCCATATCCCAGATTAAATGGAACATGAAGGACTGGGTCTACACGGAGGACGCGGCAAGCATATTCGACGCCCTCTTCAGCTGGGTGGATCAGGACAGGGACAGCAACGGGAACAACGTCTATCTCTCTAGCTTGGGGTAACTTCGAAAGAGAAGATGTCACCGTAGAATGTGCCTAGCCGTACTGCTATCCGTTTTTGAAAACGGGAGCGTCTCTGGGGAAGAACGAGGGAAGAAGTTGCTGAGACGCCTTTTGCTAGTCCGATTGTGCATGTGCCGTCATTTCGTAGCTGCTGCTGAGGGAGAATGGCGACTGCAGCACGATCATCATCAGCCACATCAGCGCTGTTTTCCACAAATTGGGTAGTGTCGACGAGTCGATTATCAGCGAGTTTTGCAACTCCCTCATTTCCGACCTTCTCCACTACAACGACATATGCAAAGAGTACTGCGACTACCTTGTGCAGAAAACGCAGGCAAACGCGAACAACTCGCAGAATCCAGCGTCCCCAATGAACAGTCCGGCGCTGCCCATGAAGTGGAAGAATCGCTCTCCGCGCAGCATCTGCAACGCCTGCATCGCCGTCTTTCTTTTCAACCACGAAGGCGCCATTCCCTCACCGCTGTGCGCAGAGTACCTGGGTAGTCCCTTGTTCGTTGTGTTCCCCGCAGACGCGCTGACCACCGCCTGCACAATGGACGTCGTCTACGAGCCCAACTGTCCTGTCTTCCTCAGCGAGTACTCCCAGTCCTCTCTCCACCTCGTCAAGATCCTGGTGAAGGAGCTGGTCGCCGCCAACCGATACACCAACAACCCGCACGCGAACGCCATCCTCAAGAACGTCGTGCGGTTCTCCTCGCTCATCATGGGTGACGGCGTACCTGCTTTCTCTCCTCCTAACCCCCAGCTCGGCGCCCGCGAAGACGAGCTGGCGTGCTTGAGTCGACTGTCGCGCTTCCGCCCGCCGCCCAACTTCCTGCCGTACATCCCGTACTTCTCCAACTTCTTCGCGCTGCTCAGCGACGAGGCGTTCGTCACGCAGAAGCTCTCCGAAGACGCGTACGACTTCTACTGCTACGTGGTGTCCAGCAACATGGACAGAATCCAGCCGGACACCTACTACGCGATCGTGGTGTCGGTCGGGCAGATGCTCCGGCGCTGGGAGATGTCGTCCACGCTGCTCATAAAGGGAATCGACCTTCTCCGCCTGATCGCCACCTCCATCGTCGCGCTCCTGGACCGAGGGACCACGCGCTTCTTCCGTACCGTTCGTTCCGCCCGCTGACGTGTAGTGGAGACGATGAAGCCGCTGCTGCAGTGTCTGCGTCGCTTCATCTCGTGCTACTTGGAGGTGGTTACCAACGTACGCCAAACCAGAAGCACTGAGGCATAGGTGAGTCTGATCGCCGAGGCGGACAGGCAGTTTCTGGAGGAGCAGGGCAGCTTCGCCGTGTGCGAGGCGATCCAGCACGGGGTTCCACAGGAGCCCTTCGACTACTGCGCCAAGCGCGAGTCCGTGCGACTGACCCGTCGCGAGTCCGCGTACGAAGTGGGCGACGAGCAGGTCACGGAGTACAGCCACGCGCTGCTGAGAGGCGTGCGAGCCGTGATGAGCTGCATGAACGCGGTGTGCAAGTACTTCAGCGCCGTGGCGAAGCGCTGCCAGGAGACGGTTCCGGACGGACTGGACTCGTGCTTCGAGGACGTGAAGAAGATCTACAGCGTCGCGCTGAGCATTCACGAGTTCTACACGGAGACGGAGGACGTGACGAAGAGCGAAGTAGGTGTCGGGGCTCCTCTGTGACGTAGATCGCGGACACGATGAAGATCATCGCCGATTCAATGGCGTCGCTCCCGCGGTTTTATGTTAACGAGCTTCTGACCTCGCTCTTCCCCGTTTTCGTCGACTCACTGCACCAGAACCACGAGTTCTTCACGCTGGCGTCGATGCTTCTGAAGCAGACGCAGACGCAAGCTGCCTTCGCTTCGCTCTGTCTGGAGCACGTGCTCGCGAACCTGACGGCGCTGGACACGGAGCGAGAGGAGCCGTCGATCTGGCTGGAGCTGGCGCGTCTCTGCACCAGCGCCAAACTCACGAACGACATGTCGAGCGTGTACTGCTGCTATCTGCCCGTAGCGGAGTCGCCGACGAGTGAGTCCTAGAGAATCGTGATTCAGAGCGTTGGCGTCATGGTGGGCACGCCGCACCGCCGTCAGTTCATCCTGCTTCTCCGCTACGTCTCCCTCCGGATGAGTCAGTGCATCCGTCTGCAGGACTACCCTCATCTCAGCGATGTTCTCCTCGTCTCCATGCAGTCTCTCCTCGCCTTCCACTACCACTCGCTCTCGCGACGAGACCGCGAGGACTACCTCGAGATTCTGATGGCGTTTCCTCTTCCCTTCCTCACCGCCTATCAACACATCCCTCTCTATATCGACGTTCTGCTCTCGCTCCTCGAATCGTCGCCACAGCAGCAGGAACGCGGTCTTCGTGCCTTCACGCGCCTCGTCCAGACCACCGACAAATCCACGCTCCTCTCCTTTCTGACGGAGGAGCCCACCAAGGAGCGACTGCACAAGGCGCTGGACACTATCTTCCGAAGCGCGGCGAGCCAGAACCTTGTCGACGCCGCCTTTGAGTTCATCGGCAGTCTGGGAGGGTCGCTTCGCGCCGAGCTCGCCGCGCCGCTGTCCGTTGATGCCCGCAAGGACACTGTGGGCGCGCTCCTTCTCCAGTTCCAGTTCCTGAGCGAGAGCGGAGCGTGCGTGCTGGACTACGGACCCATCGTGGAGCAGGCGGTTCTCTTCCTCTCTCACAGCATCATCACACCGCAGAACAAGGACAAGCTCGTTCCTCTGGAAGACCTTCTCCCCTTCGTGTTCACGGACATGGACAAGAAGAGTCAGGCGTACTGCGAGTCGCTGCTGCTGGAGGAGAAGCAGGCGCTCTTCCGCGTGGCGCTCACCGTCGTCAAGCTGTCCATAAACACGCAGCCGCTCTGCGCGCTGAGTCTCAGCTCCTTCCCGTGTCTCGAGAGCGACCCCTCCTTCCACCCAAACCGCGAGGACTGCAAGCACTTCAACCAGCTCCGGATTCTGACGTGCTGCGTCTACTGCCTTCTCCTCTGCTGTCTGGACGCTGATCTCAAGACGGAGGCGATGGAGGAGGTGGAACGACTGGTGGACGTGGTGATCGCCATCGTCCTTCAGACTTCCTACCAGAGCAGCAGCGTCCCTCCGATCTGCTCCAAGTACGAGCGCAATCCCGTGAACAAGTACAACTCGGACCTTCTCGTCGAATTGTTGGGGTCCCAACCCCCGCAGACGGGCATCGCCATGTCGCTCTCCTCCGACCGGATCAACGTGTACTGCGTCGTCACAGCGATCTCCGTGTTGTGCGAGCAGAACGTCGACGAGGTGCTGACGCTGCTCGAGACGCTGCTGTTGTTGTTCATCGCACGCAGCAAGAGCCTCTTTTCCAACAGCTGGAACGCATTCTATCGCATGCTCGCCTTCTACGAGGAGCTGGAGACCTCTCTCGTGTACTTCGCGCTCACCTCCTCGTGGCGCGTGCACCGCGCCGTTCTCCACCTCTCGTACACGCTGTGCGCGCAGCTCCCTCGCGAGTGGACGTGTCGTTTCCTCTCCCATCTCGTCCGATTGCCCTTCATCGCGTTGTCCGTACGCCTTCCGCCTCGTGGTTAATCGTAGAACACGCCGGCGGACGAGCTCGGCTCCGTCACTCCTCTCGCCCTCCGACTGTTGCGAGTCGTGCTCTGCCACAACTTCTCCGTCCCGCTGAACGACCCGTCCCTTGGCTACGCGTCGAACTCCCTCTGCGGAAACACAGCGTCTCTCTACTGTGACGAGAGAACGCGACTCACCGACTGCTTCGCTGTCCTGACGGAGTCTCTCTTCACCGCTTCCACTCCACTGCCCTCCTTCACCCTGGAGGTGCTGGGGCTGTTCGCCTCCTCGCCCTACCAGCTCCAGTTCGACTCTCAGATCCTCGACGTTCTGCGGAACACCGACTTCGCCTGTCTTCCGCAAGCACACAAGCTCGAGTGCGTTCGCTCCCCTTCTCTCACGCGTAGCTACCTGACGATTCTCGTCCACTTCCTCCAAAACAAGCAGCAGCTCTTTGTCTCCGACGACATCGCGCTGTTCCCGTCGCTCCTGCCGAAGGTCCTCCAGTGGGCTGTCGCGACGAGCGCGGCTCCGTGCGCCTACCGCTTCGACTGCGAGGGCGTCGCGTTGCCCAGCGCGATGACGTCCTTCCCGCTTCACCAGGACGAGACGCTCGAAGTGCTGACCGCCGCGATTCGCTTCCTGCAGGCAATGGGAACCTTCCCCAGTCTGAACGCGCTCCTTGCCTCGTCGCCCGAGCTGATGACCAAGTTCCTGTCCAAGTGTGTTTCGTTCAAGGACGAAACGGTCGTCCAATTCCTCCAGTCCGTCTCGCAGCTCATCCCACGCGACTACACCAACTTCATGGACGCGTACGTGGACTTCTCGTCGCTGAAGGAGGCGCTCGCCGCTTCATACGTCGTCGTGTACCCCTTCCGAGTGGTGGAGGGATTGGTGTCTCAACTCAGCGACATGCGGAGAAAGCAGCTCTTTGATCAGGGCGTGAGGGTGATTCAGGACCTCGCTGCGCGCGCTGGCCCCCTTCCCGTCGTGTTCGTGTCTTCGTCTGACGCGTAGGTGAACGTGGGCGAGTTCGTTCTCTGCTTCTGTCGTGTGATGAGTCGCTGCGACAACTACAAGTACTGGCGGCAGCTCGTCTGCTTCCTGGAGGCCTCCATTCGCTCTATCCAGAGTGCCGCGTGCGTCCCAGTCCACCACGACGCGATTTGGCAGGCGTGCGTCACCAGCACCACCTCCATCAAGACACTCCTCACGAGCAGTCTCGGTAACTCCTTCTCCTGCGCCATCTGCGACGAGAGACTCAACGCCAAAGTGGCGTTGCTCTTCGACGTGCTGAGCGAGAGCCAACTCGCCTCGCTCGCCAGCCAGTGGCCGGCCGTCGAAAGCAAGCTGGAGACAAGTGACCGCGATCTCTCCCTGAAGTACGTGCTGCAGCGGTCCTTCTACGTACGCGCAAGCGGTGGTAGTGACATGTAGTACGAGTGTCTAGCGCCTCACCTCAAGAGCCAGCAGGTGAGGTCGTTCGTGATTCCCATCGTCTCGTACCTCAGGACGATGGAGAAGCTGTGTCGCGGCGAGGACGACCAGAACCGCGCCAAGTACCGACAGGCGATCGAAGACAGGATGCCTGGCCGTCCCTCCAACGTGACGATTCTCTACACGATCATGGACTGTCTGGTGAACGCCGGACTCAGCCTCTCCCGCTCGTACTACGACAAGGAGCTGTACCAGCTGTTCGTCATCGTGCTGGGCATCGAGGGCATGAACAGCTTCTTCTCCCTCCAGCACTTCCTCCACTTCGAGTGTCCGAACCAGAAGCCGGAGAAGATCCAGCAGATGATGCAGTGATGGCTGGGCGAGGCGTTCACGTATAGTCACGCTTTTGAATATGTGGGTTCCCTCTTCGCCAACGGCGGCTCCCTGAACTCGTACCAGCGGAAGGTGGGCGCGCTGTTCTTCGAGCACTCGCTCATCCCGCTCTTCGCGTCGTACTGCCGCCAGTCGCACGACTTCTCGTTCATCACGCCGCAGCACGTCGACCTCCTCTGCAAGTGCGTGCGCGTGTACCATTCCCTCTCGCAGCAGGCCATTCTCTTCCTCTCTCTCTATGTCTCGCACAAGGGACTCAGCGTGCTGCCGCCCACCATGACGAAGGAGCTTCTTGTGAAGCGGGCGGCGCAGAACGAGGTCATCGCGCCGCACCTGCTGCTGCTCCTCACGCAGATGATGGAGCCCACGGAGGACAGCTTCTCCTACTTCTGCGACCAGTACCTCCGCGCGTGGAAGTACCCGAGCACGATCCCGATCTGTCTGAAGGCGATCAAGGACTGTTGTTGCATCGCCTCCTTCTCATGCGTAGTTCTCTCGCGCATCACCGACGACGAGATCAACCGCAAGATCAACCGCAAGATGCAAGAGCTGATCAGGAAGAAGCGCGTGGTCGACAAATACGCGCTGTTCCGCATCCTGCGTTGCAACCCCGTGTTCTTCTCCAACACCATCATGCAACTGACCCAGTTCGAGGACGAACTCTTGGTTAGGGATCTTCGCATCGACTACTGCGAGCTCGTGATCCCCTTCTCGCGCCGCGCCAACGAGTTCTTCGTGTTTCTCCTCGCGCAGTACCTCCAGCTCGCACTCTCGTCGGACACGCTGATCCTCAGCAAGCGCTACGCACTCATCCTCAAGTACATTGCGAGTAAGAACGTCGTCATCGAAGGCGACCAGCTGTTTCTCGCGCTGGACAAGCTGATCGAATCGCAGGGGTGGAACCAGGCGCAGAACGCGCGCGAGAGACCGGCGCTGAGCGAGAAGCAGAAGAAGGTCAAGAGCATTTGGGTGATGAAGCTGATGGACGCGGTGGTGATGGTGCTTCAGCACGACGTTGGAAGACTGCGGATCACCAACCGAAACCACATCGTGAAGGTTTGCCGGGTCCTCCTGGAGTTCATTGGAACCATCGACGGTACCTTCGTCGTCCTGAACGAGGTTGTGTCGTGTATGCCTTGGTTTCCTGCGCTCATTTCCAGACTTGCCTCAGATCGCGGGCGACGACTGCGTTCACGTGGTTCTGAGTCCGCTGATCGAGAGCGTTGCCACCGCGCTGAAGATGTACGTCGAGAAGAAGGCGCCCAACGTGCTGTGGCGCATCATGTGCATCGTGACCACGGCGATCAGCGTGTACGCCTCGTTGCAGAACAGCGAGGCGGAGAAGTGGATGAAGATGGTGTCGCTGCTGGCGTCCAAGTACCTCGCGGCGGAGGAGAAGCGGAAGCTGGGCGGATTCAACCCCTTCGAGTCGATCGAGGTGCCCGCGCCGCACAAGGGCTTCTCGTCGGAGCTGTGTTGGCTGTCTCATTGTTAGGTTGGTCCCGGGTCCGCTGTTGGCCAAGTATGCCATCCCTTGCCACACGGGCACCGAGTTGTTCTACTCGCTCTTCACGTCGCTCGAGCTGCCCCTGAAGGTTCCCTCGCTCCTGCAGTTCGTTCACAAGGAGTATCTCGCGCTCCTCCTCTCTCTGTTGGAGGAGGAGGGTCTGGTGGTCCACACACACTCTCTGCTCCAGCTCCTCCTTCAACTCGTCACCTATCACAGAGAAACACTCACCAAACCGGAGTGCGACGCCATTCTCGAGCGCGTGACGTACCTGGCGAACTTGCCGCCGATGCTGAAGAACCAGTTCGCGCTTCAGACCGCGGTGCAAATCATGCAGATCCTTCTGCCTCAAGTAGGTCCTTCCCTTCCCCTTTAGCGTAGAACGACCTCGGAGTTCTTCTCAAGGGCGCCGTCTCCTCCAACAAGACGGTCCGCAACCACTCCGTGCTCCAGCTGCAAACACTCCTTCCCGCCAAGCCCGTGGAGCGACTGGACGCACTGTTCTCCTCCCAGTTCCGGTCGCTCGGGAAGGAACAATGGCAGTGTCTGCTGGCGTTCACTCTTCTCGACTCGGTGGCGGAGTCCTCCGTGACGCTCTCCGACCCCGCCTTCCAGGGCTGTTCGTTGGCGTACCCGCTGAACCGCAAGGGCGAGTACGAGGTCATGGTTGGACAGGACGGGCAAGCGGAGAAGGGCGAGTACGAGGTCGTGGTGGGACAGAGCTGGCAGGTGGAGAAGGGCGTGCTGGACTTCGTGACGAAAACCAACGCGATTCTTGCCGAATACCGATCCGTGTCTCCCGCTGCACTGTTCCGCTTGCTGGAGGACGTCGTGTTCGTGGACGAAGCGGTGGTGGAAAAGTGGATTGTTTATGGAATGGCTGATGCGTAGACTTCTCATGGGAATGCTTCCTCTTGTCTTCGCACTGCCCTCCGTTCGTTCCATCTATCCCAAAATCGAGTCGTTTTTGTGCAGTGATCAGTGTCTCGCCTCATTCCCCTTCTACTCGAGTCTCTCCCTCGACACTCTCTGCTTCTCTCATCGTTCTTCGCTGCCCACGCCCTCGTCGTTGCTGTCCTCCACCTCCTCGCAGCCGCGCTTCAACCCCGTGCAACTCCTTCTCGAAGGAATCCTGTCCGCCGCCTCGGTTCCTCTCTTCTCCAAGGAGTCGCTGCTCTTCATCGCGACGCAGTATGGCTGTTACGAGCTGATCGAGTACTTCCTCACTATGTTCATTCCGCAGCTGAACGACGAGGAAGAGATCCCCTGGCAGCTGTGTTTGTACGACGTTTATGTCGGGCTGTGTGGTTGAAATCAGGTGTAGAACCAATCTCACGAGAACCACCTCGCTGTGGGCGTCGCCTCCTCCATCCCGGGTCTCGCGCCCTGCAGTGGCTTCCGGCTTGAGCGGGTTGGCTTGTACAACGAGGCGTGTCGCGCGTACTCCAACGAGGCGTGTCGCGCGTACTCCAACGAGGCGTGTCGCGCGTACTCCAACGAAGCGTGTCGCGCGTACTCCAACGAAGCGGTCGCGAAGACGAACTGGAAGGAGAGGGTCGCCCACCAGCGCGAGCTGAACTGTCTGCAGATGCTGGACTACTGGGGCGACATCGAGAGCAAGGTGGGCGAGGATGAGTTCGACTGGCACATCGACGCCTGTGCGATGCGTAACGATTACGAGTCTGTGTTGGAGAGTGGAGTGAGGTGTAGTGGTGTGGTGGCCCTTGCACGGTCGCGCACGCCAGAGTGTCTATCGCTGCACCAGCTGGTTCTCTACGGACGTGGACTGCTCCTCAGACAAGAGCTCGACGCGCTCGACGCGCTCTTCGCCTCGTTCCCCGCTCTGCTCCTTCCAGCGGTCAGCGCGTCGTGTCGCCAGCCGTCGAAGCGACGCAACGTCCTCTTCGAGACGGCGCAGGAGCTGTACGACCTGAAGGAGATGGCGTTGCTGTTCTCTTCCTCCGTGTCCAAGTCCCAGAAGCTGGAGCGGATGGCGGCGTTGCGACAGAACCTGCCAGCGGACTACGAGAGCTGCAGCATGTGGCGCGACGTGCTGTATTGGCGCGAGCATGCCTTCTCGAAGCTGGACACGCTGTCTTACCAGGACGATCACCAGATCGTGCGAGGCGACGTGGAGTGGTGTGGGCTGCGTCTGATCGAGCGCTTCGTGGCTGCGAGCAACACGGTGGGCGTGGTGCGCCTCGCCAACGAGCTTCTCCAGCGCAAGTGGCTGTCCGTGAGCACAGTGATGTTGTTGGAGTCCGTTATGGCGAGTCAGGCGAACAGTCACGCGTTCGCCTTCGACAGAGAGCTCTTCTCGTGCGCGAACCCGTGGATGCTGGGTCCGAAGGACAAGGCGCTGGCGTTCATGGCGCTGGTGGACACAAAGACGGGCACGGACACGCAGGAGCGCCGAAAGGAGTTGTTGTCGCTGTGTGCGCAGGCGGTGCTGCACGACCCGAACAACGCGGCGATGTGGGAGCGATGGAGCATTCTTCTTCAGACGGAGAAGATGATCGACGAACAACTGATCGCCATCGTGGCGTCGCTGGAGAAGGGAAGTACGATGAACGCGTGGAAGGTGAGAACGGCTATGACGGTGTTGAATCGCATCATTCTAAAGCGAATGGATGGCAAGGTGCTGGAGCAGATTCTGGAACAGTGCCCTTCGTTCGTCTTCCTGCCCTTCCTGCCCTTCCTCTTCTCGATCTACGCGCAGTACTTCTCGATGCTGAAGCCGGTTCGGAAGATGATTCAGCGCGACTACCCCGACTTCTACGCGTTTTACATCACGTGGATGCGAAGTGTGGTGGCGGACCGAAACAGTCGGAGCGACGAGGCGTTCTGTGAGGTGGGACTGTGATGGGACGTTGAGTTGTAGAGCATTGAGAGCGAGTGGAGGGCCTTTGTCCAGACCCACACACGACACGCCGTCTCCATGCACTTCTTCACGGAGACGCTTCTCGCGTCCACACACGACACGATTCGGGAGTTACACCACCACCTATCTGTGGTGTTGGATGAGGTGCGCGAGGCGATGACGCATTCGGACGACGACGCGATTCCCGCGGAAATCGCAACGCAGCTGACGTTCGTCGCAAACACCGTCTTCAAATCCTCCTTCAGGTCCGTGAACAGCGTCTTCATCAACACCTACGGAGCGGACTTCTTCAACGACTTCGTGCAGGGACTTCCTTCGTCCGTACCCAATTCCGTGCGCACCAATTCTCGCTTCCCTCGTTCGTTGACGGAGCTGCACTCTTCGCTGCTGAAGTGGAAGAAGATGCTGACGAGAATCATCACCTCCTCCTGCGTCTTTGACCTGCCCGACCCAATGCTCCGAACCCTTAACCTCAGTCTGAACGACGTGTCGATTCCAATGCTGTCTTCTCTTCACTTCACACGGATTCGTCCTCAGCGCGTGCTGTCGGTGGCACCTTCTCTTCGCGACCCGTCTTACCAGTTCCGGTGTTTTTCGGTTCTCGACGAGAGCAACAAGAGTCATCGCTTCGTTCTCCGCTCGCTTCCGAGCGACCAGTTGGTGTGCGTGCTGCACGCAATCACGGTGCAGAACTGTCTTCAGAGCGCGATCACGATGCTCCCACTTCTCAAGGAGGAGGGCGTGTTCTCCAGCGTGATGAGTGTGTTGCCCGTGGGAAGCGATCACGCGTTGGTGCGAGAGAAGTCGAGTGTACTGAGTCTGTTCAACCTGGTGGACGCGATCCTGCGGGAGAAGGGAAGTGGCTACGACGACGTGATGCAAAGCGCAGTGCCGATGTACGTGGACCATTTCCAGGGCATTCAACACACACTGCCGAACTACATCGATTTCGAGTCGCTTCTGCACTTCTTGTAGTCGTGCGGAGATCGAATCATGACTAGAATGAAACGCATGCCCTCCGTGTCCGATTACGAGTGTTGGAAGAGTGCCTTCGTGAAGAACTTGGCCTCCTTCTCCTTCCTCCAGCGGTTCTTCAAGTATCGGTTCTTCCCTCTCTTCATTGTAGCGCGCCGGACATCAAACCGCACGACATCACGATTGATTTGGCGACGGGCGAAGTTCATTCCCTTTTCTTGTCGTTCACGCCGCAAGTCCTTCAGAAGCACAAGGAGGCCACGTTTTCCGTTCCCTTCCGCATGACATATCCTTTGGTGTTCTGATAGCGGTATCTTAATCGGTAAGAATACGATGCTGTGTTTCATTGGCGACAGCCAGCTGAATGGCAATTACCACATGGTCTTCGAGAACCTCCTTCTTTCGAAGCGGTGTTGGAAGAGCATTGTGGAGTTCTTGCTGCAAATCGTGCTCTTCTTCAACTACAACAGCTTGAACTGGCTCAATTCGCAGAGTGAAACGGTTGGTCCCCGCGTAGTCACAGACGCTGTCAAGGTTGTAACGGATCGGATCACATCAACGGAAGAGAACACTGTGAAGATCATGCTTGACAAAGCGACCAACAAGGCGAACATCCTTGATATGGGTATTTCGTGGTGTCCGTGGCTGTAGAATTGGTTTGTTAAAACAAACGCGGGTTGTTAGGATACACAGGGAGGATCACGACTTGGTTCTTTTCTTCCTCGCTGGCTTCGGAACCGCCGTATTCAGCTTCATCGGTTTTTCCACTGAAGCGCTCTGAGCCGTCTTCGACGGAGTCCACTCAGCAGCGTTAGCGTTCATGATGGAAGGAGTCTTGCTGACTTTGTTCTGCACCCCTGTTCCCTGCTTGGGCGGATTCCCCGGTATGGGCACCATTGTTGTGGTATTCTTGTTCTGTGTGTTTTGTCTCGCGTGAAGTGCACTCACTGGGACCATATTGGGAATGGAATAGACGGGCAGGGATGCCATATGTGGAATGGCTATGTAATCATCAGAAATGGAATAAACAACGTAATGCTGCATACTGATTGAGTAACTTCGTCTTTGTACTGTGATTGTGATTATGCGGCTTTAAATCGATGTCTTTGAATAGGTCCTCACTGCTCCTATATCGTAATAAAGAAAGGGCGTGCAAACATCACCGGAACGAGTGAATCGGGATCGATGGCTGCTTCCTACGAATGACTCTTGTTTCCTCGCACTACTCGGGGAAGCTCTGCAACGGACCGTAGATTCATTCCGAGTGGGTAATGTAATGGCGAGTTGTGGATGGGGTTTGGAGTTAGGAAATGGACGGAGTCACTTGTTTTTGCTATGAGAGTGGGAAGGAGCGAATTGATGAAGAAAACAGAACCCAACAGGAACGATTCCCTGCATCAAGAGAGATAATGGTGTAGCTTGCCAGCGTCTAGGGATGAATCCCCCATCGGCACAGGCACTCTTTTCCACTCTGTCCTTTGCGAACTTGAACACACCCTCTGAGAGTTTGACATCCTTCAAGGAAGGCATATCTGATCATCACTTCGCATCCATCAGCATCACTCTCAAAGACAATGCGTCGAGGATAGTAAAAGGTGTTGCTGAACCAGTTCTGTTTGATTTGAGTGGTGAGCGTTTTCAAAGCAGGCATGTCTGCACAGTCAGGTTCATCGCGCACAAATACTCCTCAACACCAGTTCAGAGGACTCGTCGTTCTTCGTGAAAGAGAAGGCGTTATTGCCCAGTTGGATGGAGGTCAACTTTGGCATGTCTAGTCATGATTCTGTGTTGAAATCACCGCCTTCAAACACAACGCGATGACACTTATGGAAAGCCCCTTTCGCGATGAGGCTGGTACCGACGGAGAAAACAGCTACAATGAAAGCAGGTAACAGGCGTTACTGTCCATGTACGGCACGGACTTCAGGAGATCGGGCATCGCTTCGGTACTCAGTCCGATGTTAATCGTCTTCAACGAGGGGTTGTTCTTGATTTCGCACGTCTTGAAATCGAAGAAGCATTCACTGCCAATCTTCAGTGTCCTCAATTCATCACAATCTTTCAACACAAAACGAGAATCATTCGCAGAACTCCATTCAAACTTCTTACGAGAGAAACTGTTATTTCCGATCAATACTTGTTTCAAATGACTCAATTTCACCATTTCAACGCGAATGACGTGAGCGAAGCAGTTGTCACCAATCAATACTTCTTCCAAGAAAGCGAAGCGATTCAAGTTCAGATCAGTTAATTCGGGGTCGTTTCCACAATTGTCATTCACTCGAATACGAACTGTGAAACCAGAAAGGGAGTCCAACTCACTCTTCGTGCAAACGGTAGCACGTTGCGCGAAGTACTGGAGGAATGGGTTCTGATGAGAGCCGACTTCTACTCCGTCAATTCCCATCAACAAGGATACGATCCATTCTAATGTCAGATAGATAGTAAAAGGGTTTTGAGAGAGAAACCGTCTCGAGAAGGGGCATGTCTGTGAGTCATTCCAAGTAGAAAGAAGGACTCTCAAGAACGACGTGATGGGGAAACCGGAACGTCTCGCTGTGTTCCCCCTTTGTGGTGATCGAAATCAGTTTGGGCAGCCCTATTCAGTCAACCTGGCTCCATGTTCGCACTTCGCAATCTCAAAAAAGAATTCTCGTTCTCGTTAAAGGTAAGCGCATCGCAGCCCAGGTGGACGGATTCCAGTTTGGGCATGTCTAGTCAGTCACAGGTGTGAGAAGAAGCCACTTTCAATCGAGGCAAAAGGACACCACTGAAATGCCCTGTTCCCGAGAGAAATGGACCTCAAATGAGGCATGTCTAGTCATTACTCCCTCCTTGATCAGTCACTCTTCAACTGTAGCGGAGCGTCACGGAAATTGGGGCTATTCTGGAAAGAACTGCCCACTTTAATCACCTCCAGAGAGGGAGTGTTTTCAATCTCACACACCGTGTAACCGGAGAAGGAGCCACTGCCGATCCTCAACTCGATCAAGCGTGGGCAATCCCTCACATGGAACTGACCGCTTGTCTGTGCGAAGCTGTTCTTCCCGATGATCACCGTCTCCAAGTCATTCAAGCCAACTAAACTCAGCTCAGTCGTGTCTTCGAAGCACTCGTCACCGATCCTAATCCTCTTCAGCTTCTTGAATTCGCGCAAATCCAGGGAAGTGCAGTTGCCCGTTTTGTGTCCATCGGGTACGACCAATTCCACTGCGTCTTTTGTCAGGTTCAGTTCCATGTGGCAACTTGTGATGGGGTTGTTGATATGATCTTTCACCTCGTTCTGTGTCGCGTGAAGGTCGGGTATTACAGGATTGGGGTTGTTGATAATGGGACTGTTCACCTCGTTCTGTGTCGCGTGAATGTCGGGTATTACAGAATTGGGGTTGATAATGGGACTGTT